>CM039680.1:39255197-39262697 GCA_022537955.1 Schmidtea mediterranea | reverse complement strand
CAATCTAACATGCAGGCCGTCATACAAATTAATTATAAGGGTTTACATATAGGGGACAGAGAAATCAATTATCCCAATACAATTAAATCGCATCCCCCTCACTTTAAATGTCTTTAACCATTCTACATTTATTTAAATGTATTTAAATCTTTCAACAAATAACTATTCCTATTATTTTAAATGGAAGACAATATTTATTGTCATGTTTATTTTTAACATCTTCGTTGACGAGTACTGATTCACAGACACTGAATTATCTACGAGTTATATTTTCTTGATTATAGTTATTTTTATTTAATATTATTTAATATTTCATTTTTTATTGATTATTTAATGTTAGTTTCTGTACCATTAGTAAAAAGCTCTTTACACAATTGTTGCCTTTTGGGATAAAACAGCACCTTTACAGTTGAAACTTGCATCTGTATCCAAAATAAACGTTTTATTAAAGTCCTGATGGCATAGAGATGGTGCACTGGTCAAACAATGTTTTAATTTACCAAAACCTTCATCACATTGTGTTATCCAAACTACACTTTTATTTTACCACATATCTTAGATTCCAATGGTCTAGCTATTTTTGAATAATTTTCAATAAATTTTCGGTAGTAATTACATAGTTAATTAATAACACAGTTAAGCTGTTTCACAGTTTTAATTGTTTAATTTTGGAATTATCCTTCTTAATACCTTTGTCATTAATTATCTGGCCCAAAAACTTCAATTCAGATAATACAAACTTGAATTTTTCTGGATTAATTTTAAGTTCAGATTTTCTAATTCTAAGAACAATTTTATTAATTCTATTTTTGTGTTCCTCAATTGATTTTGAAAATATTAAGATATTGTCTAAATAAACTAGGGCTTCATCCAATATCATATCACAAATAATTTATTTCATTAGTTCTTAGAAAGTCGAAAGTGTCGCAGCTATTCCAAAATAAATTCTAGTAAAGCAAAATTGACTCTGTCTTGTAGAAAATGCGGTTTTCAGTTTACTTTCTTCGTTAAATTCAACTTGGTAATAAGCATTTCTTAAATCAATTAATGAAACATATTTTGCCCCATTCAGAGAATCGAACATTTCATCCACATTTGGAATTTGAAAAGCTGGTCTAACCGTATTTGAATTTAAAACTCTAAAATCTAAACACATTCGTATGTTAGAAGTTAATTTTTAGGCACACACACAATTTGGGAATTCCAAGGTGATTCACATTTCTTTATTATTTTATTTTTCTCAAATTTTTAACAATTTTCTTCATAGTGCATTGGTTGTCGCCGGGGTTTAATTGGTATCGGGCCACAATTCATTTCAATTCGGTGTTTTAAAATATCTGTTTTGCCTATTTCCCATTTATTACACATAAAAATATCTGTAAACTGTATGAAAATTGCATATACTGGATTACAATTTTCAATTTTTATTACCTAAGCTAAAGTTTTATTATCTTTCTTATTATTGAAGCCAAATTTGGCTTGCAAACTAAGGATATTATCACTACTAATCTCCACTAACTTAATATTTAATTTATTTAATAAATCTATTCCTATAATCACTTCTGTGTTTATTTCTTTGGCTACAATAAATTCGGCGATTATTTCTTACAGTTAAATTCTATTTGTAAAGAAAATCTTCCTAAAGTTCCTAACATACTACCGTTGGCGCATGATATTTTTTTTATTCTTTCACTAATGTACCTTGCATTCAATTTTTCAACAATCAATTTAGAAATAACACTTACTTTTAAGATTATACCAAATTGCATTTTCTCATCTATACCACCAATTAAATTTTTATAGATAATTCTAAAACGGTACGTGATGTTTTGGCGCACAGATGGTCTAAGCCATTATTTACCGTTCCTGTCTAATCATGCGTGTGCTTCACATTTATAAAAGCGCAAGAGTGTTCTAGACTAAAATCATAAGTTAAGTAGAGTTTCATAAATATATCACATATTATAATTCTGTTAAACCAGTAAAATGGAAAATGTTACATGGAAGCGTTGTAAAGAAAAGTTAAATCGCGAAGGATAATGTTATGTGTTCGATAAGTTTAGTGCAGACCATTCCAAGAAGTTCTGGCGATTGAGCCGAAGAACGAATGCAAGGCTCGTTTACACACGGCCATAGATAATGATCGAGTTCTGATGAATATGAACTAGCATAGTCACGGAAGTGACGCAAACAAACCGCAATTGAAGCTATTCAAACAACGTTTCCGAATTGTGCAATCCATGGATGCCTCTTTCATTTGACGAAGAACATGCGTAAGAAGTTAGCAGACGAAGGTCTGCTTCGTTGATATAACACAGATCCGGACTTCGTTTTGGTCGCCAGAATGATAGTCACTCTCTCTTTTGTTCCAATCGAAGACCTTGATGTGGCTATTGAGGAACTGGATAATGAAATTACGGAATATCTCATACCAATCTCACGGACTTTCGGAAGACTTATTAAAGGTACAAGATTAGATTGCATTTGACTAGTAACTCGTTAAACGTGTCTTAATTTATATATTTTGCATTCTCTTTATTAAAAGTTTATAAACGTAAAGCTAAATAAAAAGTTATTTTTAAATGGCACCAAAATGTCCTGCGCCAAAACGTTCGCGCCAAAAAGTCCTGCTTCACTTCTAAAAACGACAACATTCGATTTTCTACTTTTATTCTTCCACTGAGTCTCTAATACTACAGTTCTTATGAGATTTTCATTTTATCTTGAAAACACACCATTCAAATAAACCTGGCTTATTTTGAGTAATGGAAATTCTCTTACTCTCCTAAAACGATCACTCATTACAGTTTTCTTTTTATCATTTATGCAAAAGACTTTTCTTTCATTCCTTATTTCATTACTTTAAAACAAACAACTATTCCTAAATAAATTATCGATATTTAAACATTTCAAAATGACATTTTGTTCTTGGTTTACATGAGTTAATAATAAATTTTATCTACTATCTATTTCTGTGAAGTGAAAGTGTCGATATACCAGCTTCTTGTATCTTCATTTTTTGCAATCTTTCCATAGAATATAATTTTTCAACAATAATTAATCATTCATTCCTAGCCAATCTTCTATGCCATTCAACCATGTTCTGTGTTTTAACTTAAAATATTTCGAGGCTGTTTCAGCAACGAATACTGTCTATGCTGCTATGTTACATAATTCTTATAGTAATGTCACTTTGTGTAAATAATGATAATATTGGTAATTATGGCAATAAATAAGTTACTTATAAAAATAATAATAATAAAATTGTTTTATAATAATGGCTATCATTTTCGACGAGTTATAGCTAGTTATTATATAATAAGTATCATTTTAATATTCATCACTAGTAGAGTTAAAAATTTTATTTTTTGCAAAATGAAAATGTTTTTTTATTTACCTATTTTTAAAAATTTATTTTATGTTCAATAAAGAAGTTGATCTAAAGTTAAAAACGATTAAAGTAATGATTGATGATAGAAAATCAAAGATGAAGGAAAATATAAATGACTTAATTACAGAATAAAATTAGCATTGAAAGTGATTTGAATAAAACAAAGTATCAAAGACAAAACTAAATAATTATGAACCTTGGCATAGCCAATAGTTGATTGCTGAAAATGTGTCAAAGTAATTTATTTAAAAATAAATTTAGAATTGTTCATCATTTAGGATTCTAAATATTTATGGCTTTTCAATAATACTTATAAAATAGGATCACTTGAACTTTATAAACCTATGAAAATTATTTTTATGTATATATCAGGTATGAGTAGTATAATTATTTCACACAAAAATGAAATTTAAATACATATCACTTGGATAGCATTACCTGATTGCCAAATACTCCCATAGCAGTTGCAGTTGAAACTTCATTTGCTCCGAACCAAACTGCTGCTAAATGAGCCGGAATTCCTAAAATAAAAACTTGTGCCACAGCACAGATACTCTGTCCTGTCATGAGAACCGCAAACCTAAAAACATCCTATAAATTCATTTTTTCTAATTGTATGTACCTAGTGCCATCAGAAGACACGGATATGCATTTGATCCAAGCACCAAGAGCATTTAGAAAGGAAGCAACTAAGCTGGAACTTCGTAGTCCTTTATGTTTCAAAAACCACATAGCAGGAATAATTAACGGAATATAAGCAAGCATGTAAACGATAGATAACCAATTAATTGCCTGGTTTCTCTTTAGATTATCCGCTAAATTGAGATTGCATGTTTAAAGATTGTTGTTATATATGAATATAAAGAAATTTAATTTCAAGGAACATTTTATAAATTTTTATCAAATATATTTATGTTAAGATATCGCTATAGAACACGATTTCAAAAATTATATAAAATAACAAAATGTATTTTAATAATAATCTATTTGCATCTTAACACCTCCAATTTGTTGTGTATTTAATTCTAAGAATTATAGAATGACCAAGCACACAAATTCGGATACTGCATGACATATTCATTCTATTTTAAATTAAAGTATAAAATGATGATTTCTTTGTAGCAGCATAAATTAAAATTTCGAAAATTTTTTCATCCATTTAACATATACTTTCCAACAAGGGTTTATCTCAGTATTTACTTGTCTGATATTTTAAATAAAATTATATTATTCTAAAATTATTTTATTTTCAGCATGATAATAATAAAATTGTGATTTATCTTGATTGTTTAAAACAATTAAGCTATTTATCAAATTTGTTTTCTTTTTATTTCGCTATTAATTAAGCAATTTTCATGGGGATTTTTACATGATCATTATTTAATTGTACTTTCTGATTTTCTCTTAAATTATGTATTTTTTGTCATTAGTTCCTTCGTATGTAAATAAGAGTCATAATTTTTGCAAATTATTTGGTCATGGTTGAATATCTTTTGGCATAATTCTCACTCTCTTGGCGTGAATGGCACACAAGTTTGTGTCTTCAAACAAGCCAGCTAAATATTTTGCTTCACTGGCTTCTTGAAATGCAGAAACTGCAGAGCTTTGGAATTTCAAATAAGTCTTGAAATCTTGAGCGATGTCATTGATTATTATTTATCCGAATGATGCATTTGCTGTAGACACACATGTGGTATATATATTTTCTGCTTTCAACTCAAAGATTAATGCGAATCCTCCTACAGCCAAAGACATATTTAATTGAAGATGATCTGTATGAATTTATCAAGAAACTTGAATCCTATTTTTCAATAATTCAATTGGACAACAGCCAAAGACAAGTGATTGTTCGAGTATTTTTGAATGAGAATTGTTGCAACAAATATGACAAAATTCCCGATGAAGAATTTTATTTGAAAAGACTAAGATTAGCTTTTGAATAAAATCAAGATTTAGATAAGGATCTATAAAATTTACTCAACTATCGAAAGAGAGATGATGAGTCAGAAACCTATATCAACAAGATCGAAAAAGGTCTCCATAAGATCTTGAAGCACAAATTAATAATTTCAAAGTTGATGAACACAACATTGATGATACAACATTGATGAATAAAGCGAAAATTTTAGGAATAAAAATCAAATTGTTAAGAAATCTGAATTTCAAGAACCACGGGATCAATTTCCAGGAAGAAGAAATTTCAGTCAATATTTCAACTTCAGACAACCAATTCGAACCAGTTTTTAAATAGAAGTTCAGAACCGCATTCAAATATTCAATGTTATGCATGTCGCGAAATCTATCACAGGCGCAGTGAACGCCCAAATATTCGATGCTCCTAGTCTGGTAAGCCAGGCCATTTAAATTTTAGATATTTTCAGAAGCATAATTATTATCAAAGGAGATTTGAAAGAAATCCCAATCAATACAAAGAAAATTCCAATAAATTCAATGGAAATTATAGTCGATATCATGAAAATTCAAATCGACAAAATGAACAGAACAAAGATCATGTTGCTGCAGTACATGATGACGAGCCAAATTATTATGACGATCATTCTGTGATTTCGTGAAATGCCAAAGCTCCAAGCAGAAGGGATATGTTAGCAGCGATAAATCACATGTAAGCAATAAAAAATTTTGAGGACCTTAAATATTGAATGTCTGATTGATTGTTTGTTTGATAATTGTAGTACAAATATAGATTTTTTCCCCAATAGGGAATTTGATAATAAATTATTTTTATACAATAATTTTAATAACCAGAATCTATTTTAAACTAAATTTTTTAGATATGATAATAAGAATCATTGAACTATAAAGAAATTTAATGATAATTTTAAATCTCATGTAAAATTGAATGTAAAGTACATTAGTGAAGGATAAAAAACGGTAGTATGTTTGGAATTTTAGGAAGAGTTTCTTTACAGATAGAATTTAACTATATGAAAATAATCGGCGAATTTTTGGTAACCAAATAGATATACCCAGCAGTGATTATGGGAATAGATTTATTAAATAAATTTAATATTAAGTTAGTTGATTTGAGCAATGATAATATCGAATTGTGGCGCGATACCAATTAAACCCTGCCAATAATAGAGAAATGCGAATCACCTTGGAATTCCCAAATTGTATGTGTGCCTAAAAATTAACTTCTAACATACGAATGTGTTTAGATTTTAGAGTTTTAAATTCAAATACGGTTAGACCAGCTTTTCAAATTCCAAATGTGGATGAAATGTTCGATTCTCTGAATGGGGCAAAATATGTTTCATTAATTGATTTAAGAAATGCTTATTACCAAGTTGAATTTAACGAAGAAAGTAAACTGAAAACCGCATTTTCTACAAGACAGAGTCAATTTTGCTTTACTAGAATTTATTTTGGAATAGCTGCGACACTTTCGACTTTCTAAGAACTAATGAAATAAATTATTTGTGATATGATATTAGATGAAGCCCTAGTTTATTTAGACAATATCTTAATATTTTCAAAATCAATTGAGGAACACAAAAATAGAATTAATAAAATTGTTCTTAGAATTAGAAAATCTGAACTTAAAATTAATCCAGAAAAATTCAAGTTTGTATTATCTGAATTGAAGTTTTTGGGCCAGATAATTAATGACAAAGGTATTAAGAAGGATAATTCCAAAATTAAAACAATTAAAACTGTGAAACAGCTTAACTGTGTTATTAATTAACTATGTAATTACTACCGAAAATTTATTGAAAATTATTCAAAAATAGCTAGACCATTGGAATCTAAGATATGTGGTAAAAATAAAAGTGTAGTTTGGATAACACAATGTGATGAAGGTTTTGGTAAATTAAAACATTGTTTGACCAGTGCACCATCTCTATGCCATCAGGACTTTAATAAAACGTTTATTTTGGATACAGATGCAAGTTTCAACTGTAAAGGTGCTGTTTTATCCCAAAAGGCAACAATTGTGTAAAGAGCTTTTTACTAATGGTACAGAAACTAACATTAAATAATCAATAAAAAATGAAATATTAAATAATATTAAATAAAAATAACTATAATCAAGAAAATATAACTCGTAGATAATTCAGTGTCTGTGAATCAGTACTCGTCAACGAAGA
>CM039680.1:39215197-39250197 GCA_022537955.1 Schmidtea mediterranea | reverse complement strand
TGAGGTCTGTCATAGCTAATATTTGTTAGTATAATTGGAACCAAACGTTAATTAAAAAATTGTATGTATTAGTATAAACTTAAAAATACTTTTTTGTCGATGGCGGAACGATTTATATAAACATAAATTTAATAAATAACTGTGTAAGTAATTTCCGCAAATTTATTCATAAAATATGAAACATTTTGATCTTAACAAGATTCTAATCTTTCACAATACAAAATTCACAAAGTCTTTCTTCTCCTCTGTTTGATTTTTTTCTGAATTTTTTTTATAAATGACAAAATTTAAACAAATTTTTAAAACATTTTAAAATTTAATTCACCAACATTCAAAAATGAATGTATGTATAAGTGTTGATGTCTAAGGTTCTGTTCATGACACAGGTCTCCCATATATGGGAACAAAAATTAGTGAAATATAGAAAGAAATATGTTTTTAATACATCTATTTAATGTGTCAAGGAATGAATTTTTTGATTACTTTTCTTTTTTGTTATTAACTTAATGATAATTTATATGAAACATTTTGTTCTAAATTCAGTTTTGCAATAATGATTTATTTGGCTGCAGCACGCGTGTAAAATCAAAACAATCGATTAAGAATTTTCATTGCATAAAAAAAGTTTGGTGTAAATTTTCCATAATTCTTTTACTATTCTATTTTTTCTTGCTATCAATTATATATCAATTATATATAATAATTTAAATATATATGATTATTTCAAGAAATCAAGAATTCACTAATTACTTATCGGGAAATTGTACAATTAGATACTGTGAGCAGTCGATAACATACATTAATTTTCATTCAACAAGTACCTAGAACAATTACCTAACAATCTTATAAAATTTGAAAAAATGATCTAACAAATTTTTTCAATTATTTTACAACTCAGTAAATGTAATTAATTTTTTAATTAATAAGTACTATTTTCTTTACAATTTGTTACTATGTTGAAACTTTCTTTAAAGATTTATTCATAGTACTAACAAATTTAATCAAATTCTATTCACATGCTAATCATAATTTAAGAATAAGTCTTATTTTTATAAAAAAACAAATATTTTACAACAATTAAACATATATATTTGGATTTTTAGTAGATTTTATCAGTATCTTTTAGTACACAAGTACTTGTTCCATGTAGTTTTTTAAGCTTTGTTAGAAATTCAACTTATTTAGTGGTTGGTCGATAATCATTTAATTTCTAGTAATGTGGTAGATGATAATTATTTTATCTATTAACTTTATTCAATGATGTTTAGAAACTTAAAAATCTAATAATTTTCAATAAATATATGAAAATTTATTTCAAGTACTGTGAAAGTAATATATGGTTTGTGAAATTAATTTAAGAATATTTTTCTAATCAAGTTTCTTTTTACTATCAATTAGATTAACCACCACTTATACTTACTAATTAATTTATCATTCATGCAAGACTGTAAACGAAGTAATAAATTTTTATTCAGAGAAAATACAACAATTGATTGGGATTCAATGAATTTGATTAATAGTTTCTTGATAGCAACCAGGTAACTAAGCAACCAAATAATTTACCAATTTGGAGACATCAATGATCGATAAAAAGAGTGAAGAAGATTTTTATTGATAAAATTTGTAATTGATCTTGTATTTCTTTGTTCAACTTTTTATGTGATTTTATCTCAATTATTTTTTTTGATCAGTAAACAAGTAGTAATATTTTTTCGTTCTTTGTGTGTGTATAGTCAATAATATTTTAAAGAGATTTATTGAGTTAAGAACGAGTTTAATGATATTCTTAAGGGTGTTGAGTTTGTTGAATATCGGTGTTCAAAGGGTAAATATTATTTAAATATGAAATTTTATTGAATAAGATACTCAATTATTTAATGCCTAGTATGTATATAGTGATGTGTACAGTACTCAGTCATTTGTATACAGTACCTAATGATTGTTGTTCCGTTATTAATCAATGGATTGTTCAGTGTTTATGGATTATCAGTATTTAGAAGTTGATACCAATTAAATTAACTTTTTCTTTGACTGTTGATGAATTTATTATTAATATTATTTTAATTATTATTTTAATTATTTTAATTATTATTATTATTATTATTATTATTATTATTATTACTATTATTATTATTAGAATTATTTTTATTATTATTATTTTATTAATAAGGGTGTGTTGCTGCAGAGTGGAGGAGATGGGTTGCTCTTTCGAATGACTACTACCTAACTTAGGCATTACAATGTAACACTGAAACTCAAAAATTCCATTTAAAAAAATTCTTTGAAAAAATTTTTTGAAAAATTTATTTGAAAATTTGATTGTTATCAACATGTATAAAAATTTCATTGTAAAATTATACCAAAAATTTCATCTTTAAAAAACACGTATAAAAATTTTCAGCTTTTAAATTTTACTAAAAATTCTATTTAAAAATTATGTACAAAAATATCATCGTAAAATTATGCTAAAAATTTTATCATTTAAAAACATGTTTAAAAATTTATCGATAAAATTATATTAAAAATTTTATTTAAAAAATTCTATCGACTCTAAGTTACTTTAAAAATTATTACCTTATGTAATTTGCGAACTATAACTGCTTTTAAAATTTTCAGCTTTAAAAATCACCCATATGTAACTTAACTGTTGACTCTATTTTATTTTAAAAAATTCTTACCTAACTTACCATACTTTACTCTAGGCACCCTAATTTAATTTAGGAACCTTAATTTACTTAAATTTATTCTAACGTACTTTAATTTACTTTAATTTACCTTAGTTTACCTTAATTTATACTCTAATGTACCCTAATGTACTTTAATTTACTTTAGACCCTTTAATTTACTTTAATTTACCTTAGTTTACTTTAATATACTCTAATGTACTGTTATATACTTAAATTTACTTTAGACCAGGGATGAGCAACTCGCGAACCGCATGCGGCTCGCCAAGCATTTTTTTGTATTTTTATATTATAATGTTTATTAGTATATAAAAAGCTTTTTAAATTATTAATGAGCGCGGCCCGCCACAAAATTTTAAAATGTAAATTGACCCGTGGGTTAAAAAGGTTTCTCCCCCCTGCTTTATACCCTTTAATTTACTTTAATTTACCCTAGTTTACCTTAATTTAGTTTAATATACTCTAATGTACTGTTATATACTTTAATTTACTTTAGACCCTTTAATTTACCTTAATTTACTTTAGGTATTTTAATTTATTTTTATCTAGAGCCTAAATTTGCAAATGAAAATTGTGTGACCAAATATTGCATTGTTTTTTTATTGTGAGTTAAAAATATCCCTGGCTATGTTACCATCGTAGGCGATTTAAGCCAATATTTATTTTAGGCTTTTTTATCAAGAAAAATTACTTAGGCTTTTTAATCGATAAAATATTTTTAGGCTTTTTATTCGATGAATTATTTTGTAGTCTTTAATCGTGAATTAAATTTAAAGCTTTTTAACCAAAGAAATATTTTCATGCTTTTTATTGATAGGCGATTCAAGACAATTTTTATCTTATGATATTTAGTCGTTAGGCGATTCAAGTCAATTTTTATTTTAAGCTATTTAATCCATAGGCGATTTAAGCCAATTTATTTTAGGCTTTTTTATCGAGAATCAAAAACACCCCCTGACTACAGTGTGACGATTTTAACCGTAGGTGATTCAAGCCAATTTTTATTTTAGACTATTTAATCGATAGGCGATTCAAGACTTTTTTCATCTTAGGCTTTTATAATGAGAGTTAAAAATACCCCCTGAGTATAGTGTGACCAAAAAATATTTTGTGTATGAAAAATTTCACAATAAAATATATACATTAAAAAAATATTTCAAAAAAATTTGCGCCAAAAATTTGAATTTCATAAAAATGCAATAAAAATTTGAATTTAAAAAAATGCGGCGAAAAATAAATTCAAAAAAAATACACAGAAAATTAATTATCTTAATGAAGTCATTGCGTAATTTAATCCGTCGTGAACTCCCCCCCCCCCAACTATTTTATTATGCAATGGTTTGTGGGGCCAGTGTCCTCCTAACTACCTATTTTATAAATATATATGTTTTATATAACTATATATATATATATAAAATTGATAGCAAGAAGAAATAGAATAGTAAAAGAATTATGGAAAATTTACACCAAAATTTTTTTTATATAATGAAAATTCTTAATTGATTGTTTTGATTTTACAATGCAATTACGAATTACGCGTCCTTGACCCATATACATATGCATTCCGGACTTTTTAAGATATTTAAATCTAACGACATTTAATAGTTTTAAAAATGATTTGTATTTATTTTTCGTTTGTGTTTCCTAACAGTTAACAAAAGAAATGTAAATATTTCTTTTAAAGAATTTTCCTTAGATGCAATATTGTTCCAATCCGTCAAACCGGTAAAATAATAATAAATCATTCAAATAAAAGTAATTCAAATAATTTTTAATTAAAATTATAATTTAAGTTTAAAAAGAAAATATATAAAATTATAAATCTACTTGGTAAGCTATTATTCCAAAAATATGCGACTTTTTCTGATATAATATTTAGATGAATCCATTGATAAGCATTCAAAAAGGAATAACTTGTGAACAAAAATAAAATAAACCATCGTTTATTATACAATATGATACGATTTTCTTTAGCTATTGAATCGGATTCTTCTATAGCGTTATAATTCACAATATTTTCTGTTTCGCTCATTTTTTTCAATTCATACACCGAATAACTTAATTAAACTTTAAAATATTTAAATTTTAGTTTGATGAATTTAGTTATATAAAACAGATTGATAGATTTTAAATCTTCTTAAAATCTAATTTATTTTCATTATAACTATGTATTAAATTTTAATAACCATTGAAAAAGATTTGCGTTATAAAGGAAAATTTTATTCATTTTCGTAAAAGAAAATTTTGAAATCTAAAAGAAAATAAAATGTCAAATTTTAACTAACAAATTAATGTTTTCACCAATAATTTTCAAATAATATTTTGAGAAAATTAATTTTATAAATAATTTATATTTTTCTTTTGAATTTATAAAATAAATTGTCATTTGTCTAATGACTTAAATTTTACGATAATAATTAAATCTTAGTATGCAAACTGCTTTTCTGATGGTGGAAAATTTATCCATACTGTTGGGTACCTAATGAGAAAGAAAAATCATTTGTGCTACAACGTTCAAGGGGATTCCCACCAGGTACGCACATAAGAAAAAATATAACCTTTCGGCAGCCGTCACATGAGACATTGTAAATGTTTTAAAATGGGTGATTGTAAGCAAAGGTGAGACATATCGCTATGATTGCTGAAACTTTAATGCACCATGATTTCATGAGCTACCATAGAAAGTTTCGTGCTCTATTCTTTCCCAGGTCCTTTTTTTAATAGAATTATTAAATTTTAAACAATATCAAAACTTAGACAAAATTAATATTTTTGGTACTGATAGGGAACTAAATAACACCAAAACAAGTATCCTTACAGAATTCCTATCGAGTACGCACATACCAAGATGTTACCACTAGACACCCGTCGATAAAAGACGTTGGTAATGTGTACTAGCGGATGGAATTTCAGCAAAAGGTGAGTGCTGCTAATGTCCTGACATGTCTTTAGGTCCATGGACTATTATAGACGGTTTCGTGTCATAATCAATCTTAGGTATCATATTTACTTATCATTAATTTATTTAACAATTTTAAATTCGAAATTAGGCAATATCGAGATGTTGATTTTTAATACAAATACTGATGTTAAATAATCAGTTTTATTGTTTTAGCGATATGCACTTCAAAATTGTTCTGAAGTTCGCTTCAATCGGCCCAGCAAACGTCCAGCTTTTAACCTTCTAATGAGTGCTCGTTCATGTTTTCCTGGGCGTTGCTTAAGCGGTGAGGATCTTCAGCCTTGTTATAAGTCGCGTTTGGTCAAGGATATTCACTCTCAGGGCTCTAGAGGTTTCGAGCTCCTCATTCAATTGAACTTTGAGAGATTTGATTTGTTGGTGTAGCTTCAATGCTGTTTCAGGTCGAATCTAATGTTGCTTCAATTATCGACAACACCGCACCATAACTTATGAGCGTTTAGATTGTCTCGTGGCCGGAATTTCTCATATTTCTTTGAGCAGGTAGTTAGTAGCTTTCTGCACTATACCACTCCCCATCCTTTGGCGACCGATAAAATTACGTAATGACGTAATTAATCTCTAATTATATTGATTACATAATTATGTAATCAAGATAATAATTTTTTGTGTGCGCGTCTTTTTTTGATAGATTTTTTTAAAATTATTTTTCGAATTTTTTTTGGCGGAGTTTCTTTAAATTCAAATTTTGGAAATTTTTTTGAATTAAAATTGTTTGAAATATTTTTTTTTTGAATAAATTTTATTTTCATCCACAAAATTTTTTCGATTGCATTATAGTCAAGGGTAATTTTGACTCTCGATAAAAAAGCCTAAAATAAATATGGCTTGAATCACCTATCAATGAAAAAGCATAGAAATATTTTATTGATTAAAAGGCCTAAAAAATATTTCTTTAATTAAAACACCTAAAAACATTTTCTCAATTTAAAAGCATAACTAATAATTCATCGATTAAAATGCCTAAAATTAAATTCTCAATTAAAAACCCTAAAATTAAATTCTCGATTAAAAGCCTAAAAAATATTTCTTTGATTAAAATGCATTAGTAATTTTTCTTGATAAAAAAGCATAAAATAAAAATTGGCTCAAATCACCTACGATGGTCAAATTATAGTCAGGATATTTTTAACTCGTAATAAAAAACAATGCATTATTTGGTCTCAATATTTTCTATAGGTAAATATAAGTATAAAATAAAATGGCTTGAATCGCATACCGATAAAAAAATTTCAGGGGTATTTTAAAGGCTTGTTAAAAAAATGACTTGTAATATTTGGTCATACAATTTTCATAGGCAAATTTAGGCTCTAGATAAAAATAAGTTAAAATACCTAAAGTAAATTAAGGTAAATTAAAGTAAATTAGAATACATTTAAGTAAATCAAGGTTCATAAAGCAAATTAAGATATATTAGAGTACATTAAGGTAAATTAAAGTAAATTAAAGTAAATTAGGGTACATTAGAGTATATTAAAGTAAATTTAAGTGCATTAGAGTACATTTAAGTAAATTAAGGTTTTTAAAGTAAATTAAGGTACATTAAAGTACATCAGAGTAATTTGAAGTACGTTAGAATAAATTTAAGTATATTAAGGTGCTTAGAGTAAAATATGGTAAATTAGGAAAGAATTTTTTAAATAAAATTTTTAGTATAATTTTATCGATCAATTTTTATACTTATTTTTAAATGATAAAATTTTTAACATAATTTTACAATGAAAATTTTTATACATGATTTTTAAATAGAATTTTTAGTATAATTTTATCGATCAATTTTTTATATATGATTTTTAAGGATAAAATTTTCAGTATAATTTTACAATGAAATTTATATACATGTTTTTAATTGATAAAATTTTTAATGTAATATTACAATGAAATTTTATATATCACTTTACAATGACAAATTTAGTATAATTTTTAGAATGAGTTTTTTATACATGATAATAACGATAAAAATTTTTCAAAGCAAGATGTGAAAAAATAAATTAATATGAAACATTTCAAAATAATAATAATATTAATAATAATAATAATAATAAATTCGTCAACAATCAAAGAAAAAGTTAACTTACTTGGTATCAACTTATGAATACTGATAATAACTGAACAACAATCATTAGGTACTGTATACAAATGACTGAGTACTGTACAACTCACTATATACATACTAGGCATTGAATAATTGAGTATCAAAATAATAATAGTCATATTAATAATAATAATAATAATAATAATAATAATAATAATAATAATAATAATAAATTCGTCAACAATCAAAGAAAAAGTTAACTTACTTGGTATCAACTTATGAATACTGATAATAACTGAACAACAATCATTAGGTACTGTATACAAATGACTGAGTACTGTACAACTCACTATATACATACTAGGCATTGAATAATTGAGTATCAAAATAATAATAGTCATATTAATAATAATAATAATAATAATAATAATAATAATAATAATAATAAATTCGTCAACAATCAAAGAAAAAGTTAACTTACTTGGTATCAACTTCTGAATACTGATAACCCATACAAACTGAACGATTCATTGATTATTAACTGAACAACAATCACTAGGTAATGTATACAAATGACTGAGGTTTGACTGGATTTATTGAATATTCGCCGGATTAGTATATGCGCGCTTGTTAATTGTTTTTAATAACTATTCTTCCGTGCATAAGTATCCATCAAAATATATATTTTTATTTAAATATAATTAACAGATGAAATCTACTCAATTGTTAATAATTTTTAATTTAATATAATAGTAATTCATCAACTTTTAATGTACAATTCATTTTCAGTGAATGTTTGTTGGTCAGTGAATAATTCAGACTCCATTTATTTCAAGTATTTCCCAATATTTAATTGATATTTCATCTCATCATTGAGAAATTTTGCCGTCTAATTTATTATAAGCAATTCTCGTTTCACTGAATATTTGTTCGCTTCAATTCATATTTTACGTTATTCATTGATTGTTTTGCCTCTTTAATAAATATTTTCTCTCTTCAATAAATAGTTTCTCACTTTAATGATTGCTTTCCTCTTCAATGAATATTTTCTCCATTCAAAGTATATTACCCTTGTAAGTTTTTAATACATCAATTGATATTTCATCTATTTAGTAGATATCTTTATCTATCCCACTTTTTTCAATAATTTCAACGATTTCAGACACTTAATGTACTCTCCCACCAATATTACTACTTCACTGAAAATGTTCTTTATAGAATATCTCTATTAATTAAAATTTCATTTGTTGACTTGTTAATGACTTGTCATTTTCAATGAAAATTTAATTACCTTTTAATAAATTTAATTACAACCTTCAATAGATAAGGTTGTAATGGACAAAAATAAAATAGTTTTAGGTTATGTAAATGTGATTTTTAAGGAACATATTTGTTTAAATATAGATTTCTGAAGGAATAAATGTTATCGATTTTATAGATTTTTACCAAAAAAAATATGTATATTGTTAGTACAGTTGGTAAATTGATATTTGAAGGGAAATTATTGATTAAGGAGGGGAATTTATGATATTTTAAGGGGATATGATCGATTAAGAATAAGTTTGTTGTCATTTTTAAGGGAGTTGAGTTGGTTAAATATCTGTGTTCAAAGGGTAAATATTTTCTAAATGGAGAATATAGAGGAGGAATTTATAGTATTTTTTGGGAGATTTGTTTTAAGGGGAAATGATCAATAAAGAACAGGTTTTTTGATATTTTTAAAGGGTTGAGTCAGTTGAATTTTGTTATTTTAAAGGGAAATGATTGGTCAAGTGATGAATTTTATTTTAAGGGGGTTTCAAGAAATTTATTCCGTGGAATATCGAAATAAGTCGGTGATTTTTATGAAAATAATGAATAATGCTAAGATTATTGTCATTTAAAGAGAAATGATTGGTTGACAGTAAACTTTATAATATTTTAGGGGGAAACGATAGGTTAAGAGGTGAATTTACGATTTTTTAAGGGGATTTATTCGGTTGAATATCGATGTTAAAGGATGGATACTTAGTGAAATCGATACATTTTCATTAGTTTAAGGGTTATCAAAATATATCAATAAGATTTTGGTTAATTTTAATGATATTATTGGAATCTGAATAAAATATACGATACGTGTTCGGTTCTAAGAAATTGTTTGATTCATGCAACTATTTGTGTACAAGGAAGTGTTTATTTGATTTTATTATTATATTTGTTATTTAATTTAATTAAAAACTAAAATTGACTAGTATTTTAAAACTTTTTGTTATCTATTATTTATTTTTTTATTGACAATTTTCTGAATAATTTAAATATTAACGATTATTTCCAAGAATGAAGAGAAATTGTACGATTAAATACTATGAGCAGTCGATAACATACATTAATTTTCATTCAACATGTACCTAGAACAATTACCTCACAATCTTATAAAATTTAATTAATTTTTTAATTGATAAGTACTATTTTCTTTACAATTTGCTACCATGTTGAAACTCTTTTTGAAAAATTTGTATTCAAAATATTAACAAATTTTATTAAAGATCTATCAAAACTTGTCAAAAATTATAAAACTTTGGTAATTTTAATAAGTATTACTCATTATTATAATTATTATTATTATTATCATTATTTAAAATTTAGTTTTATTTAAAATTTAACAACTTTCTCACAACTCTAAACAAATTCTATTCACATGCTAATCATAATTTAAGGATAAGTCTTATTTTTTTACAAAAAAACAAATATTTTACAACAATTAAACATACATATTTGGATTTTCAGTAGATTTTATCAGTATCTATCAATAAGTGCCTGTTCCATGTAGTTTTTTAAGCTTTGTTAGAAATTCAACATATTTAGTGGTTGGTCGATAATCATTTAATTTCTAGTAATGTGGTAGATGATAATTATTTTATCTATTAACTTTATTCAATGATGTTTAGAAACTTAAAAATCTAATAATAAAGAGTGAAGAAGTTAATAAAATTTGTAATTGAAATGGTATTTATTTTGATTGTTCAAATTTTTATGTGCTTTTATTTAAAGATTACTTGGTCAGTAAACCATTTTTGATATTGATTTTTTCAGTAACTAGTTATTGATAAATTATTGTGAGTGTGTGTATCGTGAATAACAAAGTATTTTAAGGGGAAATGAATGAGAAAAAATTTATTTTTAAGTGGATTAAGTTGGTTGAATATCGGTGTTCAAAGGGTAAATATTATTTAAATAGGTAATTTTAATGAATAAGATATTCAATTATTCAATGCCTAGTATGTATATAGTGAGTTGTACAGTACTCAGTCATTTGTATACAGTACCTAATGATTGTTGTTCAGTTATTATCAGTATTCATAAGTTGATACCAAGTAAGTTAACTTTTTCTTTGATTGTTGACGAATTTATTATTATTATTATTATTAATATTATTATTATTTTGAAATGTTTCATATTAATTTATTTTTTCACATCTTGCTTTGAAAAATTTTTATCGCTATTAACATGTATAAAAAACTCATTGTAAAAATTATGCTAAATATGTCATTGTAAAGTAATATATAAAATTTCATTGTAATATTACTGTTGGGCCAGTACAAGATTTTGTTTAAATGGATTGGAAACAGCAGTAACGAGAGGTATAAAAGTAACTTAATCATTGAACGAGTTGATAGAAAAGGTTTGAATGTATAAAATATTAACTAACTAAATAAATTGATAGAAGATCGAACGTATTAAAGCAATAAATTAACTTAAGGAATGGATAGAGAGAATTAAATGCACTAAAGTGATAAAGTAACTAAATTAACTGCGTTAAATTAATGAATTAACTAAACATATTGACGGAGAAAACTAGATGCATAAAATGATGAAAGAACTAAACGGATTAATAGGGACAATTAAAGATATTAACATAATAAAAATCACTAAATTGATAAGAAAAATTTACATTATAAAAGTAATAGAATAATCAGAGGGATTAATAGAGGGAAGAACATCGAATGTAATATGTGAACATGAATAAAAATTAATAGAGAAAAATAGAACGTATCGATAGCAATAAAGTAAGTGAACGAATCAAAGTTGATCGAGTTAATTCAAGACATTAAAGTGATAAAATTAACTAATGAAAATTGACGCTATTAGGGATAATTTGAGATGCTAAAATAGTAATGTAGATAACTAAATAAATTGAAGTTGATAAAGATTACCAATCAAGGCCGATGGTATAAAAATAGTTAAATAAAATAAGGATCATCTGGATATAAAACTACCAAAATAACTAGTGAATTAAAGCTTCTAAAGAGAAGTAAAACGTATATTAACCGTCATAGACATAATGAAACGAATAAGAATCGATAACAATAACTAGTCGATACTAACAGTTACTAGAATAATCAAGTGAACCCGAATTAACCGTAGATAATACGCTGCAGTAGAAAAATATTTGACCAAATACCACTGTAATAAATAAAAACTACATAACTAGCTTATAGAGAAGAGTAATCAACACCCAACAACCAAAGTAATCATGTAATCAAATGAAAACGATTAAAAATTGAATTTAAAGTTTTCAAAACTTCGAATAGATCAACCAAAGCGATAATTGGGGAGTTAATCGTTCTAGTATCAATTTATGGAGAAACCAAACGTATCCAATCGTCCGTAACTGAGGGAATTGTCTAATCGTGGAAGAGCTAATTAGAGACCCAGGTAACCGTATGAGAATCGTTGAGTCAGATAATTGAATGTATGAGAGTATGACCGAATATTGCCGGATTGAGACCATCAAACCATAGGCTGTAAATTACCCAAATAAATGAAAGATCGAGACGCGGTTGAGCATCTATATCGCGTTGCCAGTGAAGAAAAATGAGAGAATTGACGCGATTCAGTTAAATACTATAACGTACGCCACTCAACTGGAACAGTGACCATAAAATAACAAATTCAATAAAGTAATAGATAGCTTTGCTACCGAACCGTGAATGGCGAGGTGAGATAAGAAAATAACTCCCACTCAATTCACTCAAGCAAAATTGAAGATTACGGTAGAATATTGGTCCAGCTAACCAAGCGAGAAATCTAAAATACAAAATATTAATTTATAATTCATGTTAAAAATCTTAATTTATAATTAATATCAATTTTCACTTAAAATAATTAATTAGAAACCCTCGATACTTATTAGAACCTGAATTACGATAATAAAATTGATTTAACCAGTCCAGTAGGACACCCACTGATAATTTCAATATAAAATCGAACACTATCTAATATATCATATCTTAAAGCATGCCCATTCCACGTCAGACATATTCTACCAAGAACCCAAAAATGCAGGAACGGAACAACAACGAGCGACAGGACCGGGTATCTATGCAGGATACCGTGAAACGAGACGAATTTCGACAGGGTATTACTTCATTTAAAAGTTTTAAGTCTTTCTTTTAATGATCAACCGCGATTTAAAATCCAACCCAACTAACGCTGACCTATAATTGTCCTTCCGCTACGTACACGCAACAATCTGAACTTCCTATTGCATGATGATTATAACGTGTAATTTTAGATTATGCAAGTTCACATGGAGGATGGAACGACGATTCCCGATTGACCCTGCAGGACCCTAGTAGCTCTGCCGCTTGGTATAGACAGGCGCTATGGAACCAGGGGTATGAACTGGCCACTTACGGAGGATCCAACTGGCCTCGTCGACACAACGACCGTGGTGATGAAATAGAACTACCAAGTGTTGCTATTAAACGGGAACCGTGCAGGAACCCGGCACGAGAAGCGCGTAACCGAGCCGAACACCACGCTATGAAGATGGAAGAGTTGGAGAAGAAATACCACCGGAAGGCGGTGATGGCCAGACAGAGATTAGCACAAGTCAATCAAGACATCGCAAACGGTATTATTCCCAGCACTGACGGAGCCCAACCGGACTACGGGGTATCGTTCGAACTTGACGACCCACGGCCCCAACGAATGGCTGCTCCGACAACTCTGATCCTACCGGAAGGATTAATTCACATGACACTTTGCCACAGACTCGGACCAAGGCCACGAAATGAACATGCCTATGCTCGCCGACATCCAAATTGGACTCTAACAAACCGAAATCGTCGTAATATGGATTCCGAAAAATGAACAACATCCTATGTTTGACTACCCTGTCATATTGAGAATAAATAAATTTTAGAAGTTTAACTGTTTGTTTTTGTTTTGTATTATCACGAAAAATTAAAATCGGAAAGATCTTAGCTATCATGAGAATAAAGACCCTCCTCATTTAAATAGTAATTTTTTGGATAAATAAATAAGTAATAAGTGAAAAAGCACTAATAACAAAGGTGACTAAAATAAAATAATATCAAATGGAAATGCGGAACACCGAGGAGGGAAATTGATAAAATGTTGATAGTCATGATGATAATAATTATCCCTTAACTGATTTTTTTTCTTAGAAATGAAGGCGATGAGAATTCTGAATCATGAATTAAAGGAGCTCCGGCGGGAAAACGCACATCTACATCAAGAACTTTTACAGCAAAGTCGTGAGCTCCAAAGAATAGAGGCCACCTGGGCAGAACCTGAGAAAATGAAAAGCGTCTATCAGCGCCTGACAGCAGTCCAGCAAGGATGGAGCGACGAGAAGTCCTTAAATCAGGCACAACGAACACAAATAAAATGATTAGAAGTTGCCCTGTCAGCGTGCCAGGAGGGTAGTGCTGTGACGTACCCCTTCGTTTTCGCACCGGCACAGCTGGCTTACCGTGATCAAGACAAGCAGAAATCATCCAACAAGCGATCTCATCCGCACGCTAGGCCAGGTCGAACGGAACATTGCCGCCGACGTGCCCAAGGTGAAAGTACCAAAGCGACCAACTGAAATTCGAGAAGCGATATGTTTAATAAACTAATGTTAAAATAAAATATAATTATGTTTTCTTTCCATTTTTGATTTGTTTTGGTGTAGTGAGTAAAGTGTGTGAATCAAATGAGAGAGAGGAAAAGTAAAGGACCTGAAAGATAAGTCGGACATAGGCCTTCTAACGGCAGTCCGCTGAACCCGACATAGGACTAACCCTTAGCAGTTCTGATATCGGAACTCACCTTTGGAGGTCCTGTGACCAGTGGTTACAGTTGTTGGGCCAGAACACACATGCAAATATAACATGCAGCTTTAAATTCAAACCTATGAAAACATCAATTAAACCTAGCAAAATACGAGAGAAAAGCAATTACATATAAAATAATAAACACAAAAATAAAAGTAAAATAATAACAAAATGCACCAAGATCAGCACGAATTAAATATAAACATAACACGAAAACCCAATGATTTTGACCAAAATTTGACAATTTATTAAAATACCAAATTTCATGAAAATGAAATAAAAATCAAATAATTTGAATTAGAAATAATTCAATTAAAAAAATCTAAAGAAAAATTGTCAAATAAAATTTCGAAATAATAAAAATTAAGATTAGAATACACTAGAAAAATCCAAGGTCAAAATTTGTTTTACCAAATCAAAAAGAACACGCAAGGTTAGGGACAAAAAATAGGTATATATACCGATGCATTTTCACATAATAATCATCATTTTTTGATATCAAAAATCGTTTTGCAAATCTTTGTTTAAAAATCTATTTTATGATGAGTTTTATTTTGGAACTCTCTCTTCACGTCGCGTCCTCGTACTCTCGATGGAGCTCTGCTTGGATGACGGCGTGGGGAGAGTAGTATTTTGTATGATGAATTGTTCGATGGATCAAGTACTTATTATATTGTTTTATTATTTATAAATTATTAATAACATTCAACTTAACTTTTCTATAATTATTTTATGTCGAAATTTTTCCGGCCCACAGCCAAGACACCTTACAAGTAATTAAAATCAACATATTATTCAGATTCGTGTAAGTGTGTGGAATATCGCCGATGATCTGTGCCCGTGAAGACCCGGCGTGCGGAACGCAGGGATCGGAACGTCAATATTATCCCATATAGAAGAAAGGAGAAATAAGGAAGTGGTTTTGGCTGCTTCCTCGTTTCTCGATTTCTTTAAAATCGACCTAAATTTCTCTACACACGGCTCAAAATCACCACACCGAGTAGTCCAGTGGGCACTCATTAATTGTAATATGAACATAACGCGCATAAGGTCAACCAAGGGAAAGGTGACGGGGGATAAATAAAATGAAATCGTTGTTGTGAATATTAAAAAACGAACGATCGCTGTAAATTTAAAAATAACCACTAATAGGAACCTAAGTAATCTTAAAAATTGAGCGAGCACCATGAACCGATAACATTTAACCAACCTAAGCTAAGATTTCAGACCCAAAGGAACCCTAATTTCAAGTCAGTATTATGCACGATTATGTGGCCACGAGAAACAAGGACCTAAAATAACCAAATCGTAAATTTTAAGATGTCATCTTGCACCAAAATTTTCATAGTTAACTTAATATAAACCGATATATTAGGAAGGGTTAGCTCATCCAAATTAAAACTACTGAAGCAGTGAACACACAGACAGTCCTTTTAAGGTCCAAGATAAATGCAAAATTGGGGCGGTTCCAAAGACTTTTGAAGAAAAAAATAACGAAAAATTTAAGCCATAAGAACCCTCGAGGACAATGCCACGAAAACTGTACTGAAATGATATCGTTTAAATTAAATTCATATGGAGAATTAGCTGACCAAAATAAGATTATCAACTTTGAGAAAACGTTAAAGTAACATTTGTTAAGTTTAATGATTCCGAGTTATCGTTTGATAGATGTTAAACTTTATTTAAGATCTACATGGATAAGCTCGATAACTAAACTAACTTCAAGAATCATTTAATTAGAATTTCAAATATGGATAAATAAGCTTGATAATCTATAAAATATCGTTAAGGTTTTCCTTTAAAAATCTAATATCATTACGACATTATTAAATTTAAATAAATAAGTGTGATAACTTAATAACCTTTAAATAAATAAAGTTTAATGATTTAATTACCTTTAAAACGTTATTAAATGTAGACAAATAGGTTTGTTAACTAAAATCACCTTAAAATATTGCTCCAAGTAAATAAACGAAAATCAAAAGTCCGCACAATGGCAAAAAACTCGATTTACAGTTAAAATACATAAAAAAGTTCCAAAGAGCATTTAATATTTTGGTTTCGCATAAATTTCCAACCAACAATTTGAAAATGAGTCTAGTTTTCAGATAAATCCAGAAGATAGAGTTGAGAAAGGGCCGGAGTTAGATTATATTGAGTCGTCATAAGTTTTCTACCACCTATGAAAAATAAAATCAGAATCAACTAAAACAGTAACGTTATTAAACTTACGTTTTCCAATTCGAAATACCCGCATAAATGGTGAGCCTTGAAAATTCGAAGAATTTATTTGAAATAACGGTCAATCGAGAAGTCGGTGTGCCGGAATTCTTACTGGGGGTGGAGAGAATATATCGCGGATTCATGCACAAAAATCTCTAATTTGAACGATGATTATGTTAACAGTCTAGACATACCAACGTGTATCATCCAATTACACAAACGCACGCCGGTGGTTGTGTGCATCCCCGCTAAAACCAATATAAGGGCCGAATAAGAGCAAATTCTTTGGTTAAAATTTCAACTTACGATCATGCAGAACCATTTTAACACCTCGTGTCAAAGCACGTCAACCAGTGCCCTAGAAGGAATAACTCCGGTGGAGTTCCGCCCGGATATTCATGGTAAATAGGTTTTATTTATTTTTTATTTTCATATATGTAAGCCATAGAGAGAATTAATTTTACCCGACCAAAATTGATAAGAGACCAAATTAATCTAGGGCCATTTCAGAAAAAGCCTTTTACTCGGTCAAAACCATCCATCAATTTTAATTTTGGATTTGCAATAAAGAACGTTCAAACAGCTGTTATTACCCTTTACCCAACATTAAGGTAATACGACCAAGAGATGGAATTAGGACCAACAACCGCTTACCCAAGTAGGATGGAAAGAACCTTGCGTTTTCCCTTATTAAAATCTCGTGATTCTAAAGGATGAACCCGTACTAGGACAGTACTGGATAGGGATTGGGCCAAGCGAAAGTAGTTAACCGGTGTCGTTTTTTTGTTTCTCGTTTTGTTAAAGCCGAAAAGGTTCAAACTTTGAGGACCCGTTTTTCAAAACCCTTTCTTAAAAATTTTTCTGAAATAACAAAACCTGATCTCTGCTTGCACATTATGAGAGCACCACGAAATTGGACGGTCGTTCGATATCAATAAACATCAGTAAATTCAGTATTCATATTTTTATTTTTATTTTTAGGTATTGGAAAACTAAAACACTTTGATTATAGGATATATTTTATTTTAACTTATTAGAAATTTGGAAATTTTTAATTATATACTATATTTTCATTTTCAACGTATTAGAAAATTAGAACACTTTGATTATATGATAAATTTATTTTTTTTTAGAAATTTAGAAAATTTTTGATCGTAAGACACATTTTAGTTTAACATATTGGACATTTAAAGGGGTTTGGTTGTATGATATTAGTTCATGATTATCATTTTAACCATTTAATAAGTATTTAACGTAAATTTTGAGTTTTAGTTTTGCCATTTAGGGTTGATCAGTAACTGAAGGTACTCAAATTTACCCCTAGTGAATTAAAGGAATTAGTTTTATAAAACTAAAGGAGATGGATTTATATTTCATTTTACCATAGGAAATAAGGCAGTATCAGGATAAAAGCGAACAGCGAAATTTATAATATGTTGGTTCGATTTAGGTTTATTGACTTCTGCGTAGAATTATTAATAGAGCCTTCTTTGGATATTTCACCATAAACGTACTTTGGGCCGATGATGCATAATTTATTTGATAAAATCAGCGAAATTAAATCTGGTCCCTATAGCAGATATTATTAATGGGGAGCGGAACCCATATTGATAGCTCAAACTTTACTTTAGGAAAGGTGACAAGGACTCCCCGACAAATTTTTCGAAATTATAATAAGAACCGTAAATGTGCCGACCATCTTTAGGCTTTATTGGAACCCATTCGAACATGTTGTTATTTCAGATCGATCAGGACCTTTTATTCGGATGTCCGTCTCAGAAGCCGACCAATGGCGTCAGGCATGGGGGCGTGTCAATAAGGAGAGGTACCCCGACGTGCCCCAGCCAGGAGAAATAGATGGGAGGACATACTCCTAATAGAGAGCACCATGCAACAATTCCGGAGGAGTGGACAGCCAAGTGATCCCAGTCCGGCCCAAGACATTCTTATGGGGGCCCAAGCACTCCTGACCCATCTCAAAAAGCATCAACGCAGAGTCAACACCTTAGTTGACCGTGCCAGCAGTTACCTGGAAAACGTGGAAGACGATCTCGCCTGCGGACGACTCGCGAACGTCTATCCATCCAATCCGAGACCGACCCGCAACACGAAACGATACGTGCTTATCGTTCCGGGTTATTCTCCCGAAGAATGGATAGAAAAGTTTTTTCGGGATTCCAAATCCCAGTGACTTCCGAAATTCGGTTATGTAATTCTTAAATAAAATTTTAATCTCTGAAAACAGGCTTTTACTATTTTTATTTTGTAACCTACTTTTACCTCATGTGTTTGAATTAACCCTATGTCCAAAATTTCTAACAAATAAATGAGAACTTTAATACTTCCCATTGTAGTAATGGAGCCTTCACAAATATGTGATATCGAACTAAAGCACGCGAAACAAGCCAACAAGAACCTTCTCGAACAGATCCTACAGCTAACTCGAGAAGTCCAGCGAGTTAAATCCACCTGGATAGACCCCAGGAAGGCCAAATCCCTATACCAACGGCTTACGACAGCTCAAAAAAGGTGGGCCGAAGAGAAACAACTGGTTCAGAGTCTAAAAATCCAGATAAAAGGGTTAGAGGTTGCCCTGTCCGCCTGTCAAGAAGGGGCAGCGGTAACCTACCCTCTCGTGTTTGCCCCGGCTCAGTTGACATATCGTGAACCGGCGGCGACCGCAGCAACGATCGCAACTCCCACCATAACCACAACCAACAGTTACAGACCCGGACGAAAAGAGCGAGCGAAGCGCCGAGCTGCTCGACTATTGAAAAAAAACCTGACCAATATATGAATTGAGTTTACGATGTGATTTAAATATACATGTTCACATTTTTCATTTCCAATTATAATTTTCTTGATGAGCAAAACGAGGTTGTACCCATAAAAGGTTTAGAGACCTACACAGGGACCCAATAGATTTAAGCGAGCACAAGTCTTCTAACGACAGCTCGTTGGACCCAGGGATTGTCCGAGCAATTACAGCATTAGTAATAGCGCTCACTTTTTGCGGACAATCCACCCACTCGAACACATTTCCAACGTTGCCTAGCAACGGGTGCCGAGTGGTAGCACTGAAAATATTTATATGGCATTACCAGGGTAAACATAAGAACGTTGGAAACAAACATCAAAACCCTGTAACCCACCACAGTTCCAACGTTGCCTAGCAACGGGTAACCATTGGAGGGCGTCAAATTAATATGTATGTATTGGGGTGAATGTCATCCACACCACTAACCCCACATTACATTAAAAATTTTATCAATTAAAAACATGTATATAAATTTCATTGTAAAATTATACTGAAAATTTTATCCTTAAAAATCATATATAAAAAATTCATCGATAAAATTATACTAAAAATTCTATTTAAAAATCATGTATAAAAATTTTCATTGTAAAATTATGTTAAAAATTTTATCATTTAAAAATAAGTATAAAAATTGATCGATAAAATTATACTAAAAATTCTATTTAAAAATCATGTATAAAAATTTTCATTGTAAAATTATGTTAAAAATTTTATCATTTAAAAATAAGTATAAAAATTGATCGATAAAATTATACTAAAAATTCTATTTAAAAATCATGTATAAAAATTTTCATTGTAAAATTATGTTAAAAATTTTATCATTTAAAAATAAGTATAAAAATTGATCGATAAAATTATACTAAAAATTTTATTTAAAAAATTCTTTCCTAATTTACCATATTTTACTCTAGGCACCTTAATATACTTAAATTTATTCTAACGTACTTCAAATTACTCTGATGTACTTTAATGTACCTTAATTTACTTTAAAAACCTTAATTTACTTAAATGTACTCTAATGCACTTAAATTTACTTTAATATACTCTAATGTACCCTAATTTACTTTAATTTACTTTAATTTACCTTAATGTACTCTAATATATCTTAATTTGCTTTATGAACCTTGATTTACTTAAATGTATTCTAATTTACTTTAATTTACCTTAATTTACTTTAGGTATTTTAACTTATTTTTATCTAGAGCCTAAATTTGCCTATGAAAATTGTATGACCAAATATTACAAGTCATTTTTTTAACAAGCCTTTAAAATACCCCTGAAATTTTTTTATCGGTATGCGATTCAAGCCATTTTATTTTATACTTATATTTACCTATAGAAAATATTGAGACCAAATAATGCATTGTTTTTTATTACGAGTTAAAAATATCCTGACTATAATTTGACCATCGTAGGTGATTTGAGCCAATTTTTATTTTATGCTTTTTTATCAAGAAAAATTACTAATGCATTTTAATCAAAGAAATATTTTTTAGGCTTTTAATCGAGAATTTAATTTTAGGCTTTTTAATTGAGAATTTAATTTTAGGCTTTTTAATCGATTAATTGATACTTTCACTGTTACAGTAATTACATATATATCAATTAATCCATCACAAGCTTGCCCCAAAAACATAAATTTGTCTCAATTCTTTTTCATTGTATTATACGTAGCTTTTTTATAATGATCGGGTGTCAGCAAATAATCATAATTTACTTTGCCTTGTCCATTAGGCAATATTGTATCTACCATTTACGATATGACGCGCTCCTTTTTCGAAGGGAATAATAAATTTCGTTGTGCTTCCTCAATTTCATCGCTTAAATATAAACCTGTTTGTGACATTTTATTATAATACGTGAAATTTACTAGATACTCTAGCTTTATTAATTTTAATTTGTCAGGAGTCTTTAATCCTCTGTAATTCTCCTGTTTACTCCACATTTAATTAACTTTTCAATCACTTTCATATCACAAAACTCATCTGACTCACCATATTTTTGTACTACTTCTAAAAGTCGTCCTCTCAAAATTTCACTAATTTCCTTTAAGTAATCTTTGATTTCTGCTTCAAATTCGAACGTTGGATACAATATTTTCATTAACCCCTTTAGATTTCTCCTCGTAATGTCAGTTTCATTTTCCCTTATGACTAATTTTACCCAATTTACTTTAATTTTGTTTAAACATTTACCTTGTTCTACTTCATTTTCGTTAACTCTATCAACCTCTCTCATTTTTAATTCGTCTACAACCTCAAGTTTCTCCATTTCTACTTCATTTTCAACTTCACTTTTACTTATTTCCGATTTATTTTTAACTTCATTAACAATCCTTGATTCATCGTTTTCGTTAACGACACTTAATTCCCTTATTTTAACGACCTCATTAACTTCTAATTCGTCTTTCATTTTTACCATTCTTATTTCATCAATTTCTATTTCCTTGTGTTCCTCATCTTAAACTTCCCTTTTCTCTTCGTCCCTCTCATTTTCCATATACCGACTATTTATACTTGTTCTAAATTTCTTTGACGCGATTATATGATTCACGAAGTTCACTCTTGTACTTAAATATCCGTCCTCATCTAGTTCATGTGGCATACATCCACAATTAAATAAATATTCGTCATCATCGAGTTCATCTTCTTTATATTTTAATATTATGATTCCATTACTACCCATAACTTCAACAGCTCGTTTTCTCAATTTCAAAACTTTTTCACACCAATGTTCCTGAGTATACTCTATTTCTCTATAACCTTCAAATTCTAGTGCAATTTCCATCGGGTCAATTTCTACTCTTGCCTCTCTGAACTCGTGGCCCATTTTTCGTAACATCTTTTTCAACTTTTCACTACATCTGGTTTTATCATATAAGTGTGGTCGTATACAATCCGCAATTTTTATTTTATTTTCTACCTTGAATTCAGAATTATTAATTACACCTACTTCTTCATTAATCTTATCTTCATCACCTATTAATAACGCATTTGTAAAATCATTTATAATTCTTCTTGCATTGTCTTCCATATCTTCTGAAACGCTAGTTATAATCATCATTTTTAACTCATTTTTAACATCTGGAATTAATCCACAACCAACTAAAAATTCATAGTCTTTTAAATATCTCCTTTTAAATTCTAACTCAATCATTGTCCCTTTTGTTTCTTGTTGTAATTCTTGTTTTAAATCTTTTACTCTACCATATGCTGCACAGCGTACAATTTTTTTTAATTCATTGTCTTTATCTGAGATATCAACAAAAATAAAATCTAACCACTCTTTTGCTCGAAACTCTCTAACAAATTTTACCCTCAAAACTTCGATCTCGTCCTTCATCGGATGATCCAATTCATACAAATCGGCGCACAATTTAATCACTGTTTTGAATTTTCTGATACTCAACGACATCTCGCATAGCTTTTGCATTCCCTGCTTATATTTTGGAGCTTTAATATCTCTATTTTCCAACAACTTTTTTATTCTTATGATCAACATTGCAGCTTTTTCATTTTTTAAATTATCCTTTTGTTGGATGTATGGGAAAATTTAATCGCAAATTAACTCGTACTATTGTTTTATGCCCATCTCTCCTGTACTCTAGGGTCACCTTTTCCCGATACACCGCACGATTTGGATAAACTGCTACGTACCCATGATCGAAATCATGTTGGTACTGTACGTAACAGCCGAATGCCATTCGAGCAGGTGAGCGCTACTACTAGTGCTACTCCTCGAAGGACCTTCGTTTCCCCGGTCATTGGCTGCCGATAGAAGGACTTACGCGTTTTACCCCGATGTTCTACTAGTATCGAACCCTTGACGTCTATTCCTAATGAACTCTGAGAATCGTGAGAGTATCTACAGAGGTTTTATTTGGTCTTAGCGTTGTTAAGTAATCAACTATTAACCCGTCATTAATATCTTACTATCATCGATCTAATCAATCACATTCAATTCGCAGCACAATAAGCATCGCAAAGACTTTTAAAACAATGTTATTTTATTTTATACATACTACATTTCGAAGTAACAGACAAAAACAAAAACAGATAGGGATATAACGCGTAAACATATCGCGCAAGATAGTCGTCTGGGGAATGTTCACGAGATTAATGGGCTTCACTCACACTGACGAAGATGATAATTGAGAAACAAAAGCCTAATCCGATCTCGATATTTATTCATCCGCATCGATGTCTGTCGGTAGGCATCGGCGCTTCGGTTGTTGGTAGAGAGGAGGGTTGGCATTTATATTGAGCTTCACTCGGGTGGAGGGTCCTGGTTCATCGATCGGAAGAGGGCTCGATGGCACACGCCCGCTTAATATGGTGATGACTTTCATATTGAGGCCCAGACATTCTAAGGCCTGATGGATAGAGGGCGATTCGGGGGCATCCTCCACTAGGTCAATATATACAGATGGTGGTGGAGGGGGAAATACTGCCATTGGGGCATAGATTATCTCCGGGTCGAACTCCGGAAATTCGAACTCCTGATACGGTGTGGGGGAGATCGTCTCCTCGATTGAATATTCTGGTAGCCTCTGTTACTCTGAGCAGGTTCGCCTCTGCTCGACGACGCTCACGGCGACGACAATTCCGATTTGGCCGTCGCCGGGTTGCTCCGGACCTAGGTTCAGTTACGATGGCTTGAGGGGGCTCGGCAACTTGAGGTGAGGCTGGCTCTGAATGAGTGTGTTGAGTGGATTCTACCGGGAAGTGTCGAGCCGGTATAATATTCAGGCTTTGGGCCCAGATACAGCCAGGTACGCGAGGTCGGAGCTCAGCGTCTGTGAATATACGCCTGAGTGCGGCGCTTTGTTCTGTGATCAGGACTCGTTGGCTACGAGACTCGGTGATTAGTTCATCCCTTGCTCGAGACAGGCGGGTAATCTTTTGGTGTAATTTCGTCGCCGATTCAAGGGAAGTCCACGTTCCTTTTAGTTTTTGGTATTTGGCCTGCAAGGAAGAATGATCTTTCCTTAGCTGCTCGAGTCTTTGCCGCGTTGCGATGATCGAGGGCGATAACCGTGGAATTCTGGGTAGTTTTGCCATTTTTATTTATTTGATTAGGGTCTGAAGATAAGAAAAAACAATATTGTGATTATTTATCCAAATTCACGTCGCGACCCCCAGGAGAAGATTGAGAGTTAGGTTGCAATGAGACCACAGCTGAGTAAAGTTAACGGTAGTAGTAATTGAATTAATTGCGACTTAGATGGGGCTCGTCTAATTACGTCGAAGTTTACTGGCTTGGCTCGTTCCCTGTTAGCAGGTAAATCTAAACGGTGGTAGTAGGATTGATACCGTCGACTCTGACATCCAATATGGGCTTTTGGGAATTTTAATGATCTTAGTATTACTAATGAGTGCAATTTTTATGGCGATCGAGACGTTACGAGCGATAATCTCATGGACAATAAGATCGAATTAATAAGTGCAGGCCCATTAGTTGTCGTGATAAGAATTTACAAGGATGATAGTGGGGATATCAATAGTGATAATGTTGATAATAATTATAATAAAAATAATAATAATAATAATAATAATAATAATAATAATAATTAATTAATTAGCAATACTGATAATGATTCTACTTACACTAGTACGAATAAAATAATAGTATTAATGCCGATGGCGGTATCTACATTAATTCTGATAATACAATAAATATAGAGTTTATATTAATTATAGTATTTATGGGAATGAATAATTAAATTGATAAAATACCGATGCTGATAATTATGATTCTAACGTTAGCGATAAGTAGGTTAGTTACTGTACTAGTGATGATGTCATTAATTGATACTGATTTGACTATTAGGAATGGTTGAAACTAACACGATAGTTATTCATCACAACTTTATGGAATAATTCTACAAACAATTTTTGACTATGGGGATGATTTTGATAGTTCAACCTCTATGGCGTTGTGTAATCATCTAACCGGAGAAGAAAGAAAACTAGTGGCGTCGTCATGGTAGTTCGTGTGAGGTGATAGAAATTCTCTCTCTCCGTGCTACTTCTAATAACTAATCGGGATTCTCTACAGTTGAATAACTCGTGGAAAAATCAATAGGGATTCGAATGGAAAATCAGATATATCTTATGGACATTTCTATTCTTATTCTCCAGTCAATTTAATTCATTTGCTAATTGCGGCTATCGTTTGAGATTTGATTATAACGGAGATTTATTTCTGGATTCATTTCTCTACCTCAATCTTGGTTTCAATCTAACGATAGTAATCTGGGGGATTCGTCTTTGCATTTGTTATTCGTGAGTTTATGATGAGTATTCCTAATGTAATACTGTCGGAATCTTATTATGTGATATTTCGATGGGTTTTGAATTTGTGGTCAATTTGGGTTAGTTCAGTTGTTGTGTTAATGTTCAATATTCCGAATTTGTTAAAAAATAAAAGCATCAGACATTTCCACGTTATTTAATTTTATTTGATATTAATGTGAAAATTTCGTTTCCATCTATACTTATCACTCCTGCCCCGTATTTCCCCTTTCTTTCGAGATTTTAAAAGATGATCCTACGAGATCGTGGTACGATCTTTCCTTAATTCCCTTAACTAGTGTCGCTCTTCCCTTTTAAGTTAAATTTTCTGCTCGCCTCGACCGACGTTTCCATCAGCCGTTGCGAGTCGTTCAACGATGCCCTGCGGGGAGGGTCCTGTGCCATTTTGCTAGGCCCCGTCGCGGACAGACCGAGGTTTTGAAAAGGCGCGACCCACAATCACAACTAGGGAACTTAATCGCCAGTCGGACCGGGATCTGCCTAATTGAGAGCTATTAAGATACTGTATATAAATAAGAGTTTATGAGGAACTCGAATATATAAATAATATGCATATAAAATTATTCAATAAATAAATGAGAGCATTATGAACATCGTATGAAATGATATTTACATAGAACATTACATTAACTTGAAAATAAAACAGAAAAGTACAAAAATCTCCTTACTTTCGATAAAGTTTTTTGTAAAATTGAAAATTTCGAAGATTAAAGTCGCTAGACAAAATTGTAAAAGTGATTTTTCAAAGAAATTTGCCACTGTTTATATACTATTTTTGTGTCTGTGTGCGACCAATGGGCGATTTTTCGCCATTTTTGTGGCTTTTTAATTATTTTATTAATTTTAAATTATTTTTATTATTTTTTATACATTTTTCCTTATTTTTTGAGATATGAATATTCATTATTGGATTTCATTTTTTTATTTATTATTTTTTTACGATATTACTTTTAGCCCTAATATTTTGTTTTCTAGATGCCTCTTCTGCCTGTGTTTTTTCTAAACCTTATTTTTCAAGGTTTTGGCAGTTTATTTCTTTTCTTATATTTTTCTGTCTGCTGCTGTAGGCTTTTTATGATTTTTAAATAATTATTTGTTTTTATTTAATTTTGATATATTTTTAATTTGTTTTAATTAATATGTTTTAATTTATTTTTGGTATCTTCTTGCGGTACAGTGGCTATTTCATCATTTTTGTTTTAATTTGTTCATATTTTTTGTTTTAATTTTGGCTCTGAGCCCAACACTTTATTGAATTAATGTCGCTTTCCGTTCCTAGAGATTCTATAGCCGTTTCATATATTATATGGCTTTCAAGCTCGTCGTCAGACTCAAATTTTGACGTTAGCAAAGTTAGTTTTCGACTCATATTTCTCAGCTCATTTTCCATCTTCTCTTTCTAATCGTCATCTTGTACAAAAGTCATATTGCTCATTCATGAAGTATCCCCTTGAAATCGAATAGACTGTTTTAGAATTGGTTTTTGAAATCTTTCAGCATTTTTTGGTCACGATCAGCAGTGGGATACCGGCCCTCTAGCTCAGAGGCCATCTAGTTCACATACCCCCAGGGCAAAAAAAAATTTCTAAGTTTAAAAGTACAAATTTTTTTAGAACAAAGACAATGACTCATTCAAGGTCATTTAAACAAAGGCCATGACTCATTCAAGGTCATTGGATGACTCATCAAAATTTTCAAGGTCATTCGAAAGTAGGTCAATCTCATTGGATGAGTCATCAAAATTTTTCAAGTTCATTCAAAAGTATATCAAGGTCATTGGATGACTCGTCAAAATTTTTCAAGGTCATTCAAAAGTAGGTCAATCTCATTGGATGAATCATCAAATTTTTCAATGTCATTTAAACAAAGACCATGACTCATTCAAGGTCATTGGATGACTCGTCAAAATTTTCAAGGTCATTCAAAAGTAGGTCAATCTCATTGGATGAGTCATCAGAATTTTTCAAGGTCATTCAAAATTTCTCAAGGTCATATTATTTTTAAATATTTTTAAATTTTAATTTACTACTTATTTTTATAAGTAGTATATATTTTGTAAATTTATTTTATTATTATTATTATTATTATTATTATTAATATTTTTATTATAATTATTATAATTATTATTATTATTAATATTATTAATATTATTATTAATATTATTATTACTTTTTATTATTCTATTATTACTTATAAAAATTTATTAATACTTATAAAAACTTTAATTATTATTATTATTATTAATATTATTATTATTATTATTATTATTATTATTATTATTACTTTTTATTATTCTATTATTACTTATAAAAATTTATTAATACTTATAAAAACTTTAATTATTATTATTAATATTAATATTATTATTATTATTAATATTATTATTAATATACTTATTACTTATAAAAATTTTATTATTATTATTAATAATACTTTTAAAAACTTGTATTAATTTTATTATTATTATTAATATACTTATTACTTATAAAATTTATTAATATTATTATTATTATTAATACTTTTAAAACTTTTTATAATATTATTTTTATTATTAATATGCTTATTACTTATAAAAATTTTATTAATACTTATAAAAACTTTAATTATTATTATTAATACTTTTAAAACTTTTATTAATATTATTATTATTAATACTTATAAAAACTTTAATTATTATTATTATTATTATTAATATACTTATTACTTATAAAAATTTTATTATTATTATTATTACTTTTAAAAACTTTTATTAATATTAATACTTATAAATACTTATAAAAACTTTTATTATTAATATTATTATTAATTTTATTAATAATAATAATAATAATATTAATATAATAAACAAATATATAAAAACAACTACATAAAAACAAAAACAACTACATAAAACAAAACAACTACATAAAAACAAAGAATTATTTATAAATACATTAAAATATATATATAGTGTTTTTACATTTAAAACATCTATAAAGTAATATTTCGCGTTTTGTCACGCTGCGGCTTTTGCATGAAATAATAATAATATTATAAAAATGTAAATTATAAAAAATTATAAAAAATTAAAATTTTAAAAAATTATATCTAAATTTCATAATAAAAATGAAAACTATTACAAGTTTTCTAAATAAATAAGTTTCCAAATTAACAAAAACAGTTTTTAAAAACATTTATTATTCTGATAACAACACGTCATCAATATCAATGTTATCTTCGTTAAAACCATCGAAAAGCTGTCCATTATCGCTGATTTCGGTAGAGTCATCAAAACTGGGGCTCGAACCACCGAAAAGCGGCTCATTCAAGAAATTAACTTGATCACTATCTATTGCATCAACCCCAAAATAATGCCCAAATGCGATATTGGTATTTTTCCCCACCCATAATCGCTTATCATCGTTATTACTCAAAGCTATTTTACTGTTTTTAAATGTGTACAGCTGATGGTTCCGCGTCCTTATCCTACTTTGAGGTACTGTGAAAACTACGTTTTTATTGTAGCAATCCAAATAAGACTGATGTTTGATGTCAGTCCCCAACAACTTCACTCCCTTAGCCCTCATTGTATCAGATTTGCCTAATAAACTATAGCACTTGGGTCTTAAGAAAACCAACTCCTTATACCCGAGACCTTTACTTTCATCTTTAAATTTTCCGATCACGGAATCTAATTTCCTCGAGTATAAGGGATGTGCCGGGTCGTAATTCGATGTATCTAAAAGGCTGTCTCTTATCATTGCCGACAAAAGAATGTCAAGCTTACAGTGCTTAACCTCAAGAAAAAACGAATCAGTATCGCCGGCAACGATATTAATATCACAGTTAAATTCTGATCTATATTTTGCCAATTCACTATATTGTAAATGGTACATCCGCAGCTTAGACAGGTCTAGTATTGATTGCCCAATGTAGCTAGGTCTGTCTAAACATATAGAATCTTTGTTCAGATGAGCAGCAATCAAATCATCCACTATTTTAATGGACTTTTTGAAAGTCGGTTTTGAAGCATATACAATCATCTTTTCAGCTGAATTGCATAGCCTCAAATTCATCCGTTTTTTAAATTCTCAACGGATTTACCATATAAACTGTTAATAAATAATTTATACAAATCTCTATGAAGCTCGCACTTTGAGTTTCAGCGTAAATCTGTATTTCTTTGTATACATTCTTTAAAAATAGGTGCTTGTTTAAATTTAATTGCCCTATGAATACACTCAACTTCTGCACCCAATTCTATATACAGCTTGAGAAGTCTCCAGTGAAGAACATGGTTCTTCTTACTGTAATGCGTGAGCATTAACTTCTCAACTTTTGAATTGGGCGGGCACATTTTTTCCGGAGCAAGCGGAAAGTCATTCAAATACTGATGCACACGCTCAGGGATATTGATGTCAACTTCCATTGTATAACCATACGGAAGGAATTCAATATTCGCATTCACACATTCACTCAGCACATCATTCAGATTATCATGCACCCAAACAAAATCACCATACGGAAGGTTTTGGCTAAGTGCCCAACCATATAAATTATTAATGTCGATATACAAGAGTTCTGTATCTTCAGAACTTGCAACATGATGTTTGTTAACAAATGTTAACCCATCCCGTATTCCACCCTCATAGAAATTAAACATTTCCATGTCCTGCAGAAGTTCTATGGGTTCCTTTAATGCCATGAGAGTGGACGTCCATGACATTCCAGGAATTCCATAAAAACTCAGAGGTACTAAACCATTTTAAGCAATAGCCTTTGCGCGAAATTGCTGAAAATAGTCTGCAAGGAGGAATACGTCTAATTTTAGGTAAGTTAACATATAGTCTAACATTGTACTGCAATTTTGCTGTGTCCAAATTAGTTGGGCGGTAGCATATTCATCATCAAATACAGAATCCCATTTTGGAGGAAGTTCATAAGTCGATTCAAGAACCTCTAGTGATACTGCAAAATCATAAGGAAAGATACCCTTTGCCTTAACTATAAGACCATCAAAAGCAGAACAAGTTAGAGGTAGATCAGTAAGAGTTTTTACAGCCTTGGCTAAAGAGCAATTTACAAATTGCATACTATCTATAAATCTAACAGCCAATTTCTTAATATTTACAATCAAAGATATGAATTTCTCAGTTGTTGTAGGAATGATATTTAATTTCCAAGATGGAAATTCATTCAATTCATACTTTAAAATATGATGAAGGTCATACCCTCTCAAATTATGAAAGATAATAGGTAACTGTTTGCTTATTTTCCTATTTATATTACAGTTACGACAGGCAGCACCAAGATACTGACCTGTAAAATGATCATGGTCCTTAACCTTATTTCTAATAAGTTTTTTACAAAGGTAGCAAGTTCTACATGCGATGAACTGCTGTTGCTCATTAGATGTAAGATTATTCATCTGTTTTTTACCATGATTTTCATAATATGGTAGGACAATTGTGACAGAAATTTCCTCTACTTTCTTTAAAAATTCCAATACATATTCCAAGCCTATAAAACTGAAATATTGTGTAGTATTTGTGTAATTATTTATTAATAATAAGCCTGCTGATATCGGCATGTGTATTTGATGATGTTTTACATCTTTAGGCAAAACAGCCTCAAAATCCGCATAAATTACGAATGGTGGGGTAATCATTTTGGAATAATTTTTAAATATTAAGTTTTTATTTTCAGGGAGCGTGTATAGGGTTGTTTCTATTTGATTTTTAGCGCACAAATCAACATGTGCCTTAATGGTTTTATCATAATAAAAACCGTTTAAACAATGGGGACACCATTTTACGCGAATTCTGTTGTTACATTCACTACTAGAATGACAATTCAGCAGTCTATTTAAATTAAAAATGGCGGTATAATGATAATTATCACCGTCTTGTAATAATAAAAGATTAATCGGGTTACCACGGATAACCTTTGTTCGATGAATTAAGACAAGGTGAGGATGATGAGGTACATAATCAATGTCATTCAGTAGTTTAGAAGGGGTGTTATTATATTCAAAGTCATTGACTGCCAAATTTAAATCGCTATTGTTTCTCTCAAATTTGGGTATGTTACAGAGTCTCATTGGACAATCTGTAATTGGATCGTAATTCAATTCATCCATAAAAGTAGTGTAAGAAGAAACACGCTCCCTATTCTTTAAAACTATATCACGCTTTAAAATTGATAAAACACTATATATAAAACACGAATGATCTGTGTTTTTAACATTTACAATAGCCTTTTACCTACTAGAGATTCCAGTGTAGGAATAAAACTATGTCCAGCTAATCGACTTACAGGATAATACGCGGTTAAAATAAAATCGATTTCGCGAATCTTAACTACACGCCACCCACTTCCTAAATATGTGAATTTTTCGATTTTCTCATTTAACCGACTCACACCATCAGCAAGAAAACTATCGGAAAAGACACTCGCGCTATTTGAAAAGAAATTATATTTTATTTCCCCATCTTTTTCAAATTGAATGAGAGCTGTAAACTGGACTTTTACAGATCCCATTTTCTTTATTTCATTTTGTAATTTATTTACAAGTTTATCCGTTAATGCGATTTGAACAATGTTTTGATTTTCTAAATCAAATCGAATATTTTTACGGGAACCCCTTAAGTCAACCTCTATTTCAGGTTCATCGTTTTGTTTCATTATTTACAGAACCCCCCTATTTGATTATATTCAGTTTCGTCATCACTAATGATGATTTCTATTTTTTTAATTTTAGCAGGGATACACGACACGATTTTATCAGCAGGTCTTTTTGATTTTTTATTATTTTTAGTAACAGTTGTATTATTGTTTATGTTTTTAGTAATTTTTGTATTATTTGTGTTATTATTATTATTATTAATAACATTTTTCGCATTAATCATTTGAAATAATGCCTTTTTATTAATTTTAAATTGATTTAAATGGCTAGAGTGTTTCTTATAAAACTCTAGATATTCAATGTCTTGGGCAGTATCGCATTTAGGACAAATAAAAAAGTCGATGCCATAGAATCTATGACCGTAGTAACTTTCCATAGTCGTATGGCATTTCGAGTTATGACCAATTCCAGATTGGCAATAGTTTTTATACAATCGACCTGATAAATATGTAATTATTATCAAATGTTTATTATTATTTAAATCATATATGAATCAAATAATAATATATAAATGATGATAATTATGTAAATATTTTAAAAAATTAATATTTCAATTCGTATTATAAATCCGTTATTTCTATTATAAATCACATGTTTGAATAACATTTCGTAAAATAATTTATAAAAATTAATATTCTTATTATAAATCATATATTCATATTCGTATTATAAATCATATATTTCTATTATAAAAATAAATCACATATTCCTATTATAAAAATAAATCACATATTCCTATTATAAAAATAAATCACATATTTCAATTCATATTTCTATTATAAATCACATGTTTGAATAACATTTCGTAAAATAATTTATAAAAATTAATATTCTTATTATAAATCATATATTCATATTCGTATTATAAATCATATATTTCTATTATAAAAATAAATCACATATTCCTATTATAAAAATAAATCACATATTCCTATTATAAAATAAATCACATATTTCAATTCATATTTCTATTATAAATCACATGTTTGAATAACATTTCGTAAAATAATTTATAAAAATTAATATTCTTATTATAATCATATATTCATTTTCGTATTATAAATCATATATTTCTATTATAAAAATAAATCACATATTTCAATTCATATTTCTATTATAAATCACATGTTTGAATAACATTTCGTAAAATAATTTATAAAAATTAATATTTCAAATCATATTTCTATTTCAAATCAGATATTTCTATTATAAATTAATAATATTTAAAGTAATATATTATAATACTTTACATAATATTAACTTATACTCAGGCCCGGATTTACCTATAGGCAGACTAGGCACTGCCTAGGGGCCCCGCAGTTTTGGGGGCCCAAAATCGAAATCATCAAAGGGCCACAAAAAAAAATATTTTTTTTAATGGATTTTTTATATACTAAAATATAAAAAAAATAAAATACAGTATAAAATACATGTATTATATAAAGAATTAAAAAAACATTGTACGTATGTTTTTATTTAAGGAAATTTTCTAAAATACTAACAATTTGGGACCCCAATAATTTTAAAAGTTGTTATAGTTGAAAAAATATTTTTTCTTTATTTCCGCAACCTCCAAGGGGGTTATCATTAGTGGAGTTTGTCGGTTGAAATTTGCGAAGGCGGGAATCGAATTGTTATTGTGTAGAAACATATTTTTTTGGAGTGTTGGTAAAAATTTTATACACAAAAGAAAAAAATTATTTCAAACGAAATCGGCTTAAAAATAAAAAATTTAAAATAAAGCAATTTTAGGACGAAGTGAGGCTTTTTTTTAATTGATTAATTGTTAAGATCTAGGTATAGTATAAAAATATTAAAATTATTTAATCAATTTAATTAAAAAATACTATAATTAAATTTAAGATAGAATGAAACGAAACTACGCAAGCGGAGCGTTTAAAAGGAAGAAAAAAGCAGAGAGAGAAGAAGAAATTAAGAAAATTCCTAAGCTAGATTGTTTTTTCACTAAAGCGACCAAATAGAGGTCTCTTCCAGTACTTCAAATCAACCTATTTTCACTGGAAGTTCAAATCAAGTTTTTAATGATTTCGAAAATAATTTGGAGCTGGTAGATAACATTAATAATGAAAATTTAGTGGAATCCCTGATTGAATCATCTCCAAATGCAAATCGTGAGAATGACGTAGGATTATGGGGAGAATTGTCTTCTGAA
>CM039680.1:39129029-39211529 GCA_022537955.1 Schmidtea mediterranea | reverse complement strand
TAGAAATTCAACTTATTTAGTGGTTGGTCGATAATCATTTAATTTCTAGTAATGTGGTAGATGATAATTATTTTATCTATTAACTTTATTCAATGATGTTTAGAAACTTAAAAATCTAATAATTTTCAATAAATATATGAAAATTTATTTCAAGTACTGTGAAAGTAATATATGGTTTGTGAAATTAATTTAAGAATATTTTTCTAATCAAGTTTCTTTTTACTATCAATTAGATTAACCACCACTTATACTTACTAATTAATTTATCATTCATGCAAGACTGTAAACGAAGTAATAAATTTTTATTCAGAGAAAATACAACAATTGATTGGGCTTCAATGAATTTGATTAATAGTTTCTTGATAGCAACCAGGTAACTAAGCAACTAAATAATTTACCAATTTGGATACAGCAATGATCGATAAAAAGAGTGAAGAAGATTTTTATTGATAAAATTTGTAATTGATCTTGTATTTCTTTGTTCAACTTTTTATGTGATTTTATCTCAATTATTTTTTTTGATCAGTAAACAAGTAGTAATATTTTTTCGTTCTTTGTGTGTGTATAGTCAATAATATTTTAAAGAGATTTATTGAGTTAAGAACGAGTTTAATGATATTCTTAAGGGTGTTGAGTTTGTTGAATATCGGTGTTCAAAGGGTAAATATTATTTAAATATGAAATTTTATTGAATAAGATACTCAATTATTTAATGCCTAGTATGTATATAGTGATGTGTACAGTACTCAGTCATTTGTATACAGTACCTAATGATTGTTGTTCCGTTATTAATCAATGGATTGTTCAGTGTTTATGGATTATCAGTATTTAGAAGTTGATACCAATTAAATTAACTTTTTCTTTGACTGTTGATGAATTTATTATTAATATTATTTTAATTATTATTTTAATTATTTTAATTATTATTATTATTATTATTATTATTATTATTACTATTATTATTATTAGAATTATTTTTATTATTATTATTTTATTAATAAGGGTGTGTTGCTGCAGAGTGGAGGAGATGGGTTGCTCTTTCGAATGACTACTACCTAACTTAGGCATTACAATGTAACACTGAAACTCAAAAATTCCATTTAAAAAAATTCTTTGAAAAAATTTTTTGAAAAATTTATTTGAAAATTTGATTGTTATCAACATGTATAAAAATTTCATTGTAAAATTATACCAAAAATTTCATCTTTAAAAAACACGTATAAAAATTTTCAGCTTTTAAATTTTACTAAAAATTCTATTTAAAAATTATGTACAAAAATATCATCGTAAAATTATGCTAAAAATTTTATCATTTAAAAACATGTTTAAAAATTTATCGATAAAATTATATTAAAAATTTTATTTAAAAAATTCTATCGACTCTAAGTTACTTTAAAAATTATTACCTTATGTAATTTGCGAACTATAACTGCTTTTAAAATTTTCAGCTTTAAAAATCACCCATATGTAACTTAACTGTTGACTCTATTTTATTTTAAAAAATTCTTACCTAACTTACCATACTTTACTCTAGGCACCCTAATTTAATTTAGGAACCTTAATTTACTTAAATTTATTCTAACGTACTTTAATTTACTTTAATTTACCTTAGTTTACCTTAATTTATACTCTAATGTACCCTAATGTACTTTAATTTACTTTAGACCCTTTAATTTACTTTAATTTACCTTAGTTTACTTTAATATACTCTAATGTACTGTTATATACTTAAATTTACTTTAGACCAGGGATGAGCAACTCGCGAACCGCATGCGGCTCGCCAAGCATTTTTTTGTATTTTTATATTATAATGTTTATTAGTATATAAAAAGCTTTTTAAATTATTAATGAGCGCGGCCCGCCACAAAATTTTAAAATGTAAATTGACCCGTGGGTTAAAAAGGTTTCTCCCCCCTGCTTTATACCCTTTAATTTACTTTAATTTACCCTAGTTTACCTTAATTTAGTTTAATATACTCTAATGTACTGTTATATACTTTAATTTACTTTAGACCCTTTAATTTACCTTAATTTACTTTAGGTATTTTAATTTATTTTTATCTAGAGCCTAAATTTGCAAATGAAAATTGTGTGACCAAATATTGCATTGTTTTTTTATTGTGAGTTAAAAATATCCCTGGCTATGTTACCATCGTAGGCGATTTAAGCCAATATTTATTTTAGGCTTTTTTATCAAGAAAAATTACTTAGGCTTTTTAATCGATAAAATATTTTTAGGCTTTTTATTCGATGAATTATTTTGTAGTCTTTAATCGTGAATTAAATTTAAAGCTTTTTAACCAAAGAAATATTTTCATGCTTTTTATTGATAGGCGATTCAAGACAATTTTTATCTTATGATATTTAGTCGTTAGGCGATTCAAGTCAATTTTTATTTTAAGCTATTTAATCCATAGGCGATTTAAGCCAATTTATTTTAGGCTTTTTTATCGAGAATCAAAAACACCCCCTGACTACAGTGTGACGATTTTAACCGTAGGTGATTCAAGCCAATTTTTATTTTAGACTATTTAATCGATAGGCGATTCAAGACTTTTTTCATCTTAGGCTTTTATAATGAGAGTTAAAAATACCCCCTGAGTATAGTGTGACCAAAAAATATTTTGTGTATGAAAAATTTCACAATAAAATATATACATTAAAAAAATATTTCAAAAAAATTTGCGCCAAAAATTTGAATTTCATAAAAATGCAATAAAAATTTGAATTTAAAAAAATGCGGCGAAAAATAAATTCAAAAAAAATACACAGAAAATTAATTATCTTAATGAAGTCATTGCGTAATTTAATCCGTCGTGAACTCCCCCCCCCCCAACTATTTTATTATGCAATGGTTTGTGGGGCCAGTGTCCTCCTAACTACCTATTTTATAAATATATATGTTTTATATAACTATATATATATATATAAAATTGATAGCAAGAAGAAATAGAATAGTAAAAGAATTATGGAAAATTTACACCAAAATTTTTTTTATATAATGAAAATTCTTAATTGATTGTTTTGATTTTACAATGCAATTACGAATTACGCGTCCTTGACCCATATACATATGCATTCCGGACTTTTTAAGATATTTAAATCTAACGACATTTAATAGTTTTAAAAATGATTTGTATTTATTTTTCGTTTGTGTTTCCTAACAGTTAACAAAAGAAATGTAAATATTTCTTTTAAAGAATTTTCCTTAGATGCAATATTGTTCCAATCCGTCAAACCGGTAAAATAATAATAAATCATTCAAATAAAAGTAATTCAAATAATTTTTAATTAAAATTATAATTTAAGTTTAAAAAGAAAATATATAAAATTATAAATCTACTTGGTAAGCTATTATTCCAAAAATATGCGACTTTTTCTGATATAATATTTAGATGAATCCATTGATAAGCATTCAAAAAGGAATAACTTGTGAACAAAAATAAAATAAACCATCGTTTATTATACAATATGATACGATTTTCTTTAGCTATTGAATCGGATTCTTCTATAGCGTTATAATTCACAATATTTTCTGTTTCGCTCATTTTTTTCAATTCATACACCGAATAACTTAATTAAACTTTAAAATATTTAAATTTTAGTTTGATGAATTTAGTTATATAAAACAGATTGATAGATTTTAAATCTTCTTAAAATCTAATTTATTTTCATTATAACTATGTATTAAATTTTAATAACCATTGAAAAAGATTTGCGTTATAAAGGAAAATTTTATTCATTTTCGTAAAAGAAAATTTTGAAATCTAAAAGAAAATAAAATGTCAAATTTTAACTAACAAATTAATGTTTTCACCAATAATTTTCAAATAATATTTTGAGAAAATTAATTTTATAAATAATTTATATTTTTCTTTTGAATTTATAAAATAAATTGTCATTTGTCTAATGACTTAAATTTTACGATAATAATTAAATCTTAGTATGCAAACTGCTTTTCTGATGGTGGAAAATTTATCCATACTGTTGGGTACCTAATGAGAAAGAAAAATCATTTGTGCTACAACGTTCAAGGGGATTCCCACCAGGTACGCACATAAGAAAAAATATAACCTTTCGGCAGCCGTCACATGAGACATTGTAAATGTTTTAAAATGGGTGATTGTAAGCAAAGGTGAGACATATCGCTATGATTGCTGAAACTTTAATGCACCATGATTTCATGAGCTACCATAGAAAGTTTCGTGCTCTATTCTTTCCCAGGTCCTTTTTTTAATAGAATTATTAAATTTTAAACAATATCAAAACTTAGACAAAATTAATATTTTTGGTACTGATAGGGAACTAAATAACACCAAAACAAGTATCCTTACAGAATTCCTATCGAGTACGCACATACCAAGATGTTACCACTAGACACCCGTCGATAAAAGACGTTGGTAATGTGTACTAGCGGATGGAATTTCAGCAAAAGGTGAGTGCTGCTAATGTCCTGACATGTCTTTAGGTCCATGGACTATTATAGACGGTTTCGTGTCATAATCAATCTTAGGTATCATATTTACTTATCATTAATTTATTTAACAATTTTAAATTCGAAATTAGGCAATATCGAGATGTTGATTTTTAATACAAATACTGATGTTAAATAATCAGTTTTATTGTTTTAGCGATATGCACTTCAAAATTGTTCTGAAGTTCGCTTCAATCGGCCCAGCAAACGTCCAGCTTTTAACCTTCTAATGAGTGCTCGTTCATGTTTTCCTGGGCGTTGCTTAAGCGGTGAGGATCTTCAGCCTTGTTATAAGTCGCGTTTGGTCAAGGATATTCACTCTCAGGGCTCTAGAGGTTTCGAGCTCCTCATTCAATTGAACTTTGAGAGATTTGATTTGTTGGTGTAGCTTCAATGCTGTTTCAGGTCGAATCTAATGTTGCTTCAATTATCGACAACACCGCACCATAACTTATGAGCGTTTAGATTGTCTCGTGGCCGGAATTTCTCATATTTCTTTGAGCAGGTAGTTAGTAGCTTTCTGCACTATACCACTCCCCATCCTTTGGCGACCGATAAAATTACGTAATGACGTAATTAATCTCTAATTATATTGATTACATAATTATGTAATCAAGATAATAATTTTTTGTGTGCGCGTCTTTTTTTGATAGATTTTTTTAAAATTATTTTTCGAATTTTTTTTGGCGGAGTTTCTTTAAATTCAAATTTTGGAAATTTTTTTGAATTAAAATTGTTTGAAATATTTTTTTTTTGAATAAATTTTATTTTCATCCACAAAATTTTTTCGATTGCATTATAGTCAAGGGTAATTTTGACTCTCGATAAAAAAGCCTAAAATAAATATGGCTTGAATCACCTATCAATGAAAAAGCATAGAAATATTTTATTGATTAAAAGGCCTAAAAAATATTTCTTTAATTAAAACACCTAAAAACATTTTCTCAATTTAAAAGCATAACTAATAATTCATCGATTAAAATGCCTAAAATTAAATTCTCAATTAAAAACCCTAAAATTAAATTCTCGATTAAAAGCCTAAAAAATATTTCTTTGATTAAAATGCATTAGTAATTTTTCTTGATAAAAAAGCATAAAATAAAAATTGGCTCAAATCACCTACGATGGTCAAATTATAGTCAGGATATTTTTAACTCGTAATAAAAAACAATGCATTATTTGGTCTCAATATTTTCTATAGGTAAATATAAGTATAAAATAAAATGGCTTGAATCGCATACCGATAAAAAAATTTCAGGGGTATTTTAAAGGCTTGTTAAAAAAATGACTTGTAATATTTGGTCATACAATTTTCATAGGCAAATTTAGGCTCTAGATAAAAATAAGTTAAAATACCTAAAGTAAATTAAGGTAAATTAAAGTAAATTAGAATACATTTAAGTAAATCAAGGTTCATAAAGCAAATTAAGATATATTAGAGTACATTAAGGTAAATTAAAGTAAATTAAAGTAAATTAGGGTACATTAGAGTATATTAAAGTAAATTTAAGTGCATTAGAGTACATTTAAGTAAATTAAGGTTTTTAAAGTAAATTAAGGTACATTAAAGTACATCAGAGTAATTTGAAGTACGTTAGAATAAATTTAAGTATATTAAGGTGCTTAGAGTAAAATATGGTAAATTAGGAAAGAATTTTTTAAATAAAATTTTTAGTATAATTTTATCGATCAATTTTTATACTTATTTTTAAATGATAAAATTTTTAACATAATTTTACAATGAAAATTTTTATACATGATTTTTAAATAGAATTTTTAGTATAATTTTATCGATCAATTTTTTATATATGATTTTTAAGGATAAAATTTTCAGTATAATTTTACAATGAAATTTATATACATGTTTTTAATTGATAAAATTTTTAATGTAATATTACAATGAAATTTTATATATCACTTTACAATGACAAATTTAGTATAATTTTTAGAATGAGTTTTTTATACATGATAATAACGATAAAAATTTTTCAAAGCAAGATGTGAAAAAATAAATTAATATGAAACATTTCAAAATAATAATAATATTAATAATAATAATAATAATAAATTCGTCAACAATCAAAGAAAAAGTTAACTTACTTGGTATCAACTTATGAATACTGATAATAACTGAACAACAATCATTAGGTACTGTATACAAATGACTGAGTACTGTACAACTCACTATATACATACTAGGCATTGAATAATTGAGTATCAAAATAATAATAGTCATATTAATAATAATAATAATAATAATAATAATAATAATAATAATAATAATAATAAATTCGTCAACAATCAAAGAAAAAGTTAACTTACTTGGTATCAACTTATGAATACTGATAATAACTGAACAACAATCATTAGGTACTGTATACAAATGACTGAGTACTGTACAACTCACTATATACATACTAGGCATTGAATAATTGAGTATCAAAATAATAATAGTCATATTAATAATAATAATAATAATAATAATAATAATAATAATAATAATAATAAATTCGTCAACAATCAAAGAAAAAGTTAACTTACTTGGTATCAACTTCTGAATACTGATAACCCATACAAACTGAACGATTCATTGATTATTAACTGAACAACAATCACTAGGTAATGTATACAAATGACTGAGGTTTGACTGGATTTATTGAATATTCGCCGGATTAGTATATGCGCGCTTGTTAATTGTTTTTAATAACTATTCTTCCGTGCATAAGTATCCATCAAAATATATATTTTTATTTAAATATAATTAACAGATGAAATCTACTCAATTGTTAATAATTTTTAATTTAATATAATAGTAATTCATCAACTTTTAATGTACAATTCATTTTCAGTGAATGTTTGTTGGTCAGTGAATAATTCAGACTCCATTTATTTCAAGTATTTCCCAATATTTAATTGATATTTCATCTCATCATTGAGAAATTTTGCCGTCTAATTTATTATAAGCAATTCTCGTTTCACTGAATATTTGTTCGCTTCAATTCATATTTTACGTTATTCATTGATTGTTTTGCCTCTTTAATAAATATTTTCTCTCTTCAATAAATAGTTTCTCACTTTAATGATTGCTTTCCTCTTCAATGAATATTTTCTCCATTCAAAGTATATTACCCTTGTAAGTTTTTAATACATCAATTGATATTTCATCTATTTAGTAGATATCTTTATCTATCCCACTTTTTTCAATAATTTCAACGATTTCAGACACTTAATGTACTCTCCCACCAATATTACTACTTCACTGAAAATGTTCTTTATAGAATATCTCTATTAATTAAAATTTCATTTGTTGACTTGTTAATGACTTGTCATTTTCAATGAAAATTTAATTACCTTTTAATAAATTTAATTACAACCTTCAATAGATAAGGTTGTAATGGACAAAAATAAAATAGTTTTAGGTTATGTAAATGTGATTTTTAAGGAACATATTTGTTTAAATATAGATTTCTGAAGGAATAAATGTTATCGATTTTATAGATTTTTACCAAAAAAAATATGTATATTGTTAGTACAGTTGGTAAATTGATATTTGAAGGGAAATTATTGATTAAGGAGGGGAATTTATGATATTTTAAGGGGATATGATCGATTAAGAATAAGTTTGTTGTCATTTTTAAGGGAGTTGAGTTGGTTAAATATCTGTGTTCAAAGGGTAAATATTTTCTAAATGGAGAATATAGAGGAGGAATTTATAGTATTTTTTGGGAGATTTGTTTTAAGGGGAAATGATCAATAAAGAACAGGTTTTTTGATATTTTTAAGGGTTGAGTCAGTTGAATTTTGTTATTTTAAAGGGAAATGATTGGTCAAGTGATGAATTTTATTTTAAGGGGTTTCAAGAAATTTATTCCGTGGAATATCGAAATAAGTCGGTGATTTTTATGAAAATAATGAATAATGCTAAGATTATTGTCATTTAAAGAGAAATGATTGGTTGACAGTAAACTTTATAATATTTTAGGGGGAAACGATAGGTTAAGAGGTGAATTTACGATTTTTTAAGGGGATTTATTCGGTTGAATATCGATGTTAAAGGATGGATACTTAGTGAAATCGATACATTTTCATTAGTTTAAGGGTTATCAAAATATATCAATAAGATTTTGGTTAATTTTAATGATATTATTGGAATCTGAATAAAATATACGATACGTGTTCGGTTCTAAGAAATTGTTTGATTCATGCAACTATTTGTGTACAAGGAAGTGTTTATTTGATTTTATTATTATATTTGTTATTTAATTTAATTAAAAACTAAAATTGACTAGTATTTTAAAACTTTTTGTTATCTATTATTTATTTTTTTATTGACAATTTTCTGAATAATTTAAATATTAACGATTATTTCCAAGAATGAAGAGAAATTGTACGATTAAATACTATGAGCAGTCGATAACATACATTAATTTTCATTCAACATGTACCTAGAACAATTACCTCACAATCTTATAAAATTTAATTAATTTTTTAATTGATAAGTACTATTTTCTTTACAATTTGCTACCATGTTGAAACTCTTTTTGAAAAATTTGTATTCAAAATATTAACAAATTTTATTAAAGATCTATCAAAACTTGTCAAAAATTATAAAACTTTGGTAATTTTAATAAGTATTACTCATTATTATAATTATTATTATTATTATCATTATTTAAAATTTAGTTTTATTTAAAATTTAACAACTTTCTCACAACTCTAAACAAATTCTATTCACATGCTAATCATAATTTAAGGATAAGTCTTATTTTTTTACAAAAAAACAAATATTTTACAACAATTAAACATACATATTTGGATTTTCAGTAGATTTTATCAGTATCTATCAATAAGTGCCTGTTCCATGTAGTTTTTTAAGCTTTGTTAGAAATTCAACATATTTAGTGGTTGGTCGATAATCATTTAATTTCTAGTAATGTGGTAGATGATAATTATTTTATCTATTAACTTTATTCAATGATGTTTAGAAACTTAAAAATCTAATAATAAAGAGTGAAGAAGTTAATAAAATTTGTAATTGAAATGGTATTTATTTTGATTGTTCAAATTTTTATGTGCTTTTATTTAAAGATTACTTGGTCAGTAAACCATTTTTGATATTGATTTTTTCAGTAACTAGTTATTGATAAATTATTGTGAGTGTGTGTATCGTGAATAACAAAGTATTTTAAGGGGAAATGAATGAGAAAAAATTTATTTTTAAGTGGATTAAGTTGGTTGAATATCGGTGTTCAAAGGGTAAATATTATTTAAATAGGTAATTTTAATGAATAAGATATTCAATTATTCAATGCCTAGTATGTATATAGTGAGTTGTACAGTACTCAGTCATTTGTATACAGTACCTAATGATTGTTGTTCAGTTATTATCAGTATTCATAAGTTGATACCAAGTAAGTTAACTTTTTCTTTGATTGTTGACGAATTTATTATTATTATTATTATTAATATTATTATTATTTTGAAATGTTTCATATTAATTTATTTTTTCACATCTTGCTTTGAAAAATTTTTATCGCTATTAACATGTATAAAAAACTCATTGTAAAAATTATGCTAAATATGTCATTGTAAAGTAATATATAAAATTTCATTGTAATATTACTGTTGGGCCAGTACAAGATTTTGTTTAAATGGATTGGAAACAGCAGTAACGAGAGGTATAAAAGTAACTTAATCATTGAACGAGTTGATAGAAAAGGTTTGAATGTATAAAATATTAACTAACTAAATAAATTGATAGAAGATCGAACGTATTAAAGCAATAAATTAACTTAAGGAATGGATAGAGAGAATTAAATGCACTAAAGTGATAAAGTAACTAAATTAACTGCGTTAAATTAATGAATTAACTAAACATATTGACGGAGAAAACTAGATGCATAAAATGATGAAAGAACTAAACGGATTAATAGGGACAATTAAAGATATTAACATAATAAAAATCACTAAATTGATAAGAAAAATTTACATTATAAAAGTAATAGAATAATCAGAGGGATTAATAGAGGGAAGAACATCGAATGTAATATGTGAACATGAATAAAAATTAATAGAGAAAAATAGAACGTATCGATAGCAATAAAGTAACTGAACGAATCAAAGTTGATCGAGTTAATTCAAGACATTAAAGTGATAAAATTAACTAATGAAAATTGACGCTATTAGGGATAATTTGAGATGCTAAAATAGTAATGTAGATAACTAAATAAATTGAAGTTGATAAAGATTACCAATCAAGGCCGATGGTATAAAAATAGTTAAATAAAATAAGGATCATCTGGATATAAAACTACCAAAATAACTAGTGAATTAAAGCTTCTAAAGAGAAGTAAAACGTATATTAACCGTCATAGACATAATGAAACGAATAAGAATCGATAACAATAACTAGTCGATACTAACAGTTACTAGAATAATCAAGTGAACCCGAATTAACCGTAGATAATACGCTGCAGTAGAAAAATATTTGACCAAATACCACTGTAATAAATAAAAACTACATAACTAGCTTATAGAGAAGAGTAATCAACACCCAACAACCAAAGTAATCATGTAATCAAATGAAAACGATTAAAAATTGAATTTAAAGTTTTCAAAACTTCGAATAGATCAACCAAAGCGATAATTGGGGAGTTAATCGTTCTAGTATCAATTTATGGAGAAACCAAACGTATCCAATCGTCCGTAACTGAGGGAATTGTCTAATCGTGGAAGAGCTAATTAGAGACCCAGGTAACCGTATGAGAATCGTTGAGTCAGATAATTGAATGTATGAGAGTATGACCGAATATTGCCGGATTGAGACCATCAAACCATAGGCTGTAAATTACCCAAATAAATGAAAGATCGAGACGCGGTTGAGCATCTATATCGCGTTGCCAGTGAAGAAAAATGAGAGAATTGACGCGATTCAGTTAAATACTATAACGTACGCCACTCAACTGGAACAGTGACCATAAAATAACAAATTCAATAAAGTAATAGATAGCTTTGCTACCGAACCGTGAATGGCGAGGTGAGATAAGAAAATAACTCCCACTCAATTCACTCAAGCAAAATTGAAGATTACGGTAGAATATTGGTCCAGCTAACCAAGCGAGAAATCTAAAATACAAAATATTAATTTATAATTCATGTTAAAAATCTTAATTTATAATTAATATCAATTTTCACTTAAAATAATTAATTAGAAACCCTCGATACTTATTAGAACCTGAATTACGATAATAAAATTGATTTAACCAGTCCAGTAGGACACCCACTGATAATTTCAATATAAAATCGAACGCTATCTAATATATCATATCTTAAAGCATGCCCATTCCACGTCAGACATATTCTACCAAGAACCCAAAAATGCAGGAACGGAACAACAACGAGCGACAGGACCGGGTATCTATGCAGGATACCGTGAAACGAGACGAATTTCGACAGGGTATTACTTCATTTAAAAGTTTTAAGTCTTTCTTTTAATGATCAACCGCGATTTAAAATCCAACCCAACTAACGCTGACCTATAATTGTCCTTCCGCTACGTACACGCAACAATCTGAACTTCCTATTGCATGATGATTATAACGTGTAATTTTAGATTATGCAAGTTCACATGGAGGATGGAACGACGATTCCCGATTGACCCTGCAGGACCCTAGTAGCTCTGCCGCTTGGTATAGACAGGCGCTATGGAACCAGGGGTATGAACTGGCCACTTACGGAGGATCCAACTGGCCTCGTCGACACAACGACCGTGGTGATGAAATAGAACTACCAAGTGTTGCTATTAAACGGGAACCGTGCAGGAACCCGGCACGAGAAGCGCGTAACCGAGCCGAACACCACGCTATGAAGATGGAAGAGTTGGAGAAGAAATACCACCGGAAGGCGGTGATGGCCAGACAGAGATTAGCACAAGTCAATCAAGACATCGCAAACGGTATTATTCCCAGCACTGACGGAGCCCAACCGGACTACGGGGTATCGTTCGAACTTGACGACCCACGGCCCCAACGAATGGCTGCTCCGACAACTCTGATCCTACCGGAAGGATTAATTCACATGACACTTTGCCACAGACTCGGACCAAGGCCACGAAATGAACATGCCTATGCTCGCCGACATCCAAATTGGACTCTAACAAACCGAAATCGTCGTAATATGGATTCCGAAAAATGAACAACATCCTATGTTTGACTACCCTGTCATATTGAGAATAAATAAATTTTAGAAGTTTAACTGTTTGTTTTTGTTTTGTATTATCACGAAAAATTAAAATCGGAAAGATCTTAGCTATCATGAGAATAAAGACCCTCCTCATTTAAATAGTAATTTTTTGGATAAATAAATAAGTAATAAGTGAAAAAGCACTAATAACAAAGGTGACTAAAATAAAATAATATCAAATGGAAATGCGGAACACCGAGGAGGGAAATTGATAAAATGTTGATAGTCATGATGATAATAATTATCCCTTAACTGATTTTTTTTTCTTAGAAATGAAGGCGATGAGAATTCTGAATCATGAATTAAAGGAGCTCCGGCGGGAAAACGCACATCTACATCAAGAACTTTTACAGCAAAGTCGTGAGCTCCAAAGAATAGAGGCCACCTGGGCAGAACCTGAGAAAATGAAAAGCGTCTATCAGCGCCTGACAGCAGTCCAGCAAGGATGGAGCGACGAGAAGTCCTTAAATCAGGCACAACGAACACAAATAAAAAGATTAGAAGTTGCCCTGTCAGCGTGCCAGGAGGGTAGTGCTGTGACGTACCCCTTCGTTTTCGCACCGGCACAGCTGGCTTACCGTGATCAAGACAAGCAGAAATCATCCAACAAGCGATCTCATCCGCACGCTAGGCCAGGTCGAACGGAACATTGCCGCCGACGTGCCCAAGGTGAAAGTACCAAAGCGACCAACTGAAATTCGAGAAGCGATATGTTTAATAAACTAATGTTAAAATAAAATATAATTATGTTTTCTTTCCATTTTTGATTTGTTTTGGTGTAGTGAGTAAAGTGTGTGAATCAAATGAGAGAGAGGAAAAGTAAAGGACCTGAAAGATAAGTCGGACATAGGCCTTCTAACGGCAGTCCGCTGAACCCGACATAGGACTAACCCTTAGCAGTTCTGATATCGGAACTCACCTTTGGAGGTCCTGTGACCAGTGGTTACAGTTGTTGGGCCAGAACACACATGCAAATATAACATGCAGCTTTAAATTCAAACCTATGAAAACATCAATTAAACCTAGCAAAATACGAGAGAAAAGCAATTACATATAAAATAATAAACACAAAAATAAAAGTAAAATAATAACAAAATGCACCAAGATCAGCACGAATTAAATATAAACATAACACGAAAACCCAATGATTTTGACCAAAATTTGACAATTTATTAAAATACCAAATTTCATGAAAATGAAATAAAAATCAAATAATTTGAATTAGAAATAATTCAATTAAAAAAATCTAAAGAAAAATTGTCAAATAAAATTTCGAAATAATAAAATTAAGATTAGAATACACTAGAAAAATCCAAGGTCAAAATTTGTTTTACCAAATCAAAAAGAACACGCAAGGTTAGGGACAAAAAATAGGTATATATACCGATGCATTTTCACATAATAATCATCATTTTTTGATATCAAAAATCGTTTTGCAAATCTTTGTTTAAAAATCTATTTTATGATGAGTTTTATTTTGGAACTCTCTCTTCACGTCGCGTCCTCGTACTCTCGATGGAGCTCTGCTTGGATGACGGCGTGGGGAGAGTAGTATTTTGTATGATGAATTGTTCGATGGATCAAGTACTTATTATATTGTTTTATTATTTATAAATTATTAATAACATTCAACTTAACTTTTCTATAATTATTTTATGTCGAAATTTTTCCGGCCCACAGCCAAGACACCTTACAAGTAATTAAAATCAACATATTATTCAGATTCGTGTAAGTGTGTGGAATATCGCCGATGATCTGTGCCCGTGAAGACCCGGCGTGCGGAACGCAGGGATCGGAACGTCAATATTATCCCATATAGAAGAAAGGAGAAATAAGGAAGTGGTTTTGGCTGCTTCCTCGTTTCTCGATTTCTTTAAAATCGACCTAAATTTCTCTACACACGGCTCAAAATCACCACACCGAGTAGTCCAGTGGGCACTCATTAATTGTAATATGAACATAACGCGCATAAGGTCAACCAAGGGAAAGGTGACGGGGGATAAATAAAATGAAATCGTTGTTGTGAATATTAAAAAACGAACGATCGCTGTAAATTTAAAAATAACCACTAATAGGAACCTAAGTAATCTTAAAAATTGAGCGAGCACCATGAACCGATAACATTTAACCAACCTAAGCTAAGATTTCAGACCCAAAGGAACCCTAATTTCAAGTCAGTATTATGCACGATTATGTGGCCACGAGAAACAAGGACCTAAAATAACCAAATCGTAAATTTTAAGATGTCATCTTGCACCAAAATTTTCATAGTTAACTTAATATAAACCGATATATTAGGAAGGGTTAGCTCATCCAAATTAAAACTACTGAAGCAGTGAACACACAGACAGTCCTTTTAAGGTCCAAGATAAATGCAAAATTGGGGCGGTTCCAAAGACTTTTGAAGAAAAAAATAACGAAAAATTTAAGCCATAAGAACCCTCGAGGACAATGCCACGAAAACTGTACTGAAATGATATCGTTTAAATTAAATTCATATGGAGAATTAGCTGACCAAAATAAGATTATCAACTTTGAGAAAACGTTAAAGTAACATTTGTTAAGTTTAATGATTCCGAGTTATCGTTTGATAGATGTTAAACTTTATTTAAGATCTACATGGATAAGCTCGATAACTAAACTAACTTCAAGAATCATTTAATTAGAATTTCAAATATGGATAAATAAGCTTGATAATCTATAAAATATCGTTAAGGTTTTCCTTTAAAAATCTAATATCATTACGACATTATTAAATTTAAATAAATAAGTGTGATAACTTAATAACCTTTAAATAAATAAAGTTTAATGATTTAATTACCTTTAAAACGTTATTAAATGTAGACAAATAGGTTTGTTAACTAAAATCACCTTAAAATATTGCTCCAAGTAAATAAACGAAAATCAAAAGTCCGCACAATGGCAAAAAACTCGATTTACAGTTAAAATACATAAAAAAGTTCCAAAGAGCATTTAATATTTTGGTTTCGCATAAATTTCCAACCAACAATTTGAAAATGAGTCTAGTTTTCAGATAAATCCAGAAGATAGAGTTGAGAAAGGGCCGGAGTTAGATTATATTGAGTCGTCATAAGTTTTCTACCACCTATGAAAAATAAAATCAGAATCAACTAAAACAGTAACGTTATTAAACTTACGTTTTCCAATTCGAAATACCCGCATAAATGGTGAGCCTTGAAAATTCGAAGAATTTATTTGAAATAACGGTCAATCGAGAAGTCGGTGTGCCGGAATTCTTACTGGGGGTGGAGAGAATATATCGCGGATTCATGCACAAAAATCTCTAATTTGAACGATGATTATGTTAACAGTCTAGACATACCAACGTGTATCATCCAATTACACAAACGCACGCCGGTGGTTGTGTGCATCCCGCTAAAACCAATATAAGGGCCGAATAAGAGCAAATTCTTTGGTTAAAATTTCAACTTACGATCATGCAGAACCATTTTAACACCTCGTGTCAAAGCACGTCAACCAGTGCCCTAGAAGGAATAACTCCGGTGGAGTTCCGCCCGGATATTCATGGTAAATAGGTTTTATTTATTTTTATTTTCATATATGTAAGCCATAGAGAGAATTAATTTTATCCGACCAAAATTGATAAGAGACCAAATTAATCTAGGGCCATTTCAGAAAAAGCCTTTTACTCGGTCAAAACCATCCATCAATTTTAATTTTGGATTTGCAATAAAGAACGTTCAAACAGCTGTTATTACCCTTTACCCAACATTAAGGTAATACGACCAAGAGATGGAATTAGGACCAACAACCGCTTACCCAAGTAGGATGGAAAGAACCTTGCGTTTTCCCTTATTAAAATCTCGTGATTCTAAGGGATGAACCCGTATTAGGACAGTACTGGATAGGGATTGGGCCAAGCGAAAGTAGTTAACCGGTGTCGTTTTTTTGTTTCTCGTTTTGTTAAAGCCGAAAAGGTTCAAACTTTGAGGACCCGTTTTTCAAAACCCTTTCTTAAAAATTTTTCTGAAATAACAAAACCTGATCTCTGCTTGCACATTATGAGAGCACCACGAAATTGGACGGTCGTTCGATATCAATAAACATCAGTAAATTCAGTATTCATATTTTTATTTTTATTTTTAGGTATTGGAAAACTAAAACACTTTGATTATAGGATATATTTTATTTTAACTTATTAGAAATTTAGAAAGTTTTAATTATATACTATATTTTCATTTTCAACGTATTAGAAAATTAGAACACTTTGATTATATGATAAATTTATTTTTTTTTTAGAAATTTAGAAAATTTTTGATCGTAAGACACATTTTAGTTTAACATATTGGACATTTAAAGGGGTTTGGTTGTATGATACTAGTTCATGATTATCATTTTAACCATTTAATAAGTATTTAACGTAAATTTTGAGTTTTAGTTTTGCCATTTAGGGTTGCTCAGTAACTGAAGGTACTCAAATTTACCCCTAGTGAATTAAAGGAATTAGTTTTATAAAACTAAAGGAGATGGATTTATATTTCATTTTACCATAGGAAATAAGGCAGTATCAGGATAAAAGCGAACCGCGGAATTTATAATATGTTGGTTCGATTTAGGTTTATTGACTTCTGCGTAGAATTATTAATAGAGCCTTCTTTGGATATTTCACCATAAACGTACTTTGGGCCGATGATGCGTAATTTATTTGATAAAATCAGCGAAATTAAATCTGGTCCCTATAGCAGATATTATTAATGGGGAGCGGAACCCATATTGATAGCTTAAACTTTACCTTAGGAAAGGTGACAAGGACTCCCCGACAAATTTTTCGAAATTATAATAAGAACCGTAAATGTGCCGACCATCTTTAAGCTTTATTGGAACCCATTCGATCATGTTGTTATTTCAGATCGATCAGGACCTTTTATTCGGATGTCCGTCTCAGAAGCCGACCAATGGCGTCAGGCATGGGGCGTGTCAATAAGGAGAGGTACCCCGACGTGCCCCAACCAGGAGAAATAGATGGGAGGACATACTCCTAATAGAGAGCACCATGCAACAATTCCGGAGGAGTGGACAGCCAAGTGATCCCAGTCCGGCCCAAGACATTCTTATGGGGGCCCAAGCACTCCTGACCCATCTCAAAAAGCATCAACGCAGAGTCAACACCTTAGTTGACCGTGCCAGCAGTTACCTGGAAAACGTGGAAGACGATCTCGCCTGCGGACGACTCGCGAACGTCTATCCATCCAATCCGAGACCGACCCGCAACACGAAACGATACGTGCTTATCGTTCCGGGTTATTCTCCCGAAGAATGGATAGAAAAGTTTTTTCGGGATTCCAAATCCCAGTGACTTCCGAAATTCGGTTATGTAATTCTTAAATAAAATTTTAATCTCTGAAAACAGGCTTTTACTATTTTATTTTGTAACCTACTTTTACCTCATGTGTTTGAATTAACCCTATGTCCAAAATTTCTAACAAATAAATGAGAACTTTAATACTTCCCATTGTAGTAATGGAGCCTTCACAAATATGTGATATCGAACTAAAGCACGCGAAACAAGCCAACAAGAACCTTCTCGAACAGATCCTACAGCTAACTCGAGAAGTCCAGCGAGTTAAATCCACCTGGATAGACCCAGGAAGGCCAAATCCCTATACCAACGGCTTACGACAGCTCAAAAAAGGTGGGCCGAAGAGAAACAACTGGTTCAGAGTCTAAAAATCCAGATAAAAGGGTTAGAGGTTGCCCTGTCCGCCTGTCAAGAAGGGGCAGCGGTAACCTACCCTCTCGTGTTTGCCCCGGCTCAGTTGACATATCGTGAACCGGCGGCGACCGCAGCAACGATCGCAACTCCCACCATAACCACAACCAACAGTTACAGACCCGGACGAAAAGAGCGAGCGAAGCGCCGAGCTGCTCGACTATTGAAAAAAAACCTGACCAATATATGAATTGAGTTTACGATGTGATTTAAATATACATGTTCACATTTTTCATTTCCAATTATAATTTTCTTGATGAGCAAAACGAGGTTGTACCCATAAAAGGTTTAGAGACCTACACAGGGACCCAATAGATTTAAGCGAGCACAAGTCTTCTAACGACAGCTCGTTGGACCCAGGGATTGTCCGAGCAATTACAGCATTAGTAATAGCGCTCACTTTTTGCGGACAATCCACCCACTCGAACACATTTCCAACGTTGCCTAGCAACGGGTGCCGAGTGGTAGCACTGAAAATATTTATATGGCATTACCAGGGTAAACATAAGAACGTTGGAAACAAACATCAAAACCCTGTAACCCACCACAGTTCCAACGTTGCCTAGCAACGGGTAACCATTGGAGGGCGTCAAATTAATATGTATGTATTGGGGTGAATGTCATCCACACCACTAACCCCACATTACATTAAAATTTTATCAATTAAAAACATGTATATAAATTTCATTGTAAAATTATACTGAAAATTTTATCCTTAAAAATCATATATAAAAATTCATCGATAAAATTATACTAAAAATTCTATTTAAAATCATGTATAAAAATTTTCATTGTAAAATTATGTTAAAAATTTTATCATTTAAAAATAAGTATAAAAATTGATCGATAAAATTATACTAAAAATTCTATTTAAAAATCATGTATAAAAATTTTCATTGTAAAATTATGTTAAAAATTTTATCATTTAAAAATAAGTATAAAAATTGATCGATAAAATTATACTAAAAATTCTATTTAAAAATCATGTATAAAAATTTTCATTGTAAAATTATGTTAAAAATTTTATCATTTAAAAATAAGTATAAAAATTGATCGATAAAATTATACTAAAAATTTTATTTAAAAAATTCTTTCCTAATTTACCATATTTTACTCTAGGCACCTTAATATACTTAAATTTATTCTAACGTACTTCAAATTACTCTGATGTACTTTAATGTACCTTAATTTACTTTAAAAACCTTAATTTACTTAAATGTACTCTAATGCACTTAAATTTACTTTAATATACTCTAATGTACCCTAATTTACTTTAATTTACTTTAATTTACCTTAATGTACTCTAATATATCTTAATTTGCTTTATGAACCTTGATTTACTTAAATGTATTCTAATTTACTTTAATTTACCTTAATTTACTTTAGGTATTTTAACTTATTTTTATCTAGAGCCTAAATTTGCCTATGAAAATTGTATGACCAAATATTACAAGTCATTTTTTTAACAAGCCTTTAAAATACCCCTGAAATTTTTTTATCGGTATGCGATTCAAGCCATTTTATTTTATACTTATATTTACCTATAGAAAATATTGAGACCAAATAATGCATTGTTTTTTATTACGAGTTAAAAATATCCTGACTATAATTTGACCATCGTAGGTGATTTGAGCCAATTTTTATTTTATGCTTTTTTATCAAGAAAAATTACTAATGCATTTTAATCAAAGAAATATTTTTTAGGCTTTTAATCGAGAATTTAATTTTAGGCTTTTTAATTGAGAATTTAATTTTAGGCTTTTTAATCGATTAATTGATACTTTCACTGTTACAGTAATTACATATATATCAATTAATCCATCACAAGCTTGCCCCAAAAACATAAATTTGTCTCAATTCTTTTTCATTGTATTATACGTAGCTTTTTTATAATGATCGGGTGTCAGCAAATAATCATAATTTACTTTGCCTTGTCCATTAGGCAATATTGTATCTACCATTTACGATATGACGCGCTCCTTTTTCGAAGGGAATAATAAATTTCGTTGTGCTTCCTCAATTTCATCGCTTAAATATAAACCTGTTTGTGACATTTTATTATAATACGTGAAATTTACTAGATACTCTAGCTTTATTAATTTTAATTTGTCAGGAGTCTTTAATCCTCTGTAATTCTCCTGTTTACTCCACATTTAATTAACTTTTCAATCACTTTCATATCACAAAACTCATCTGACTCACCATATTTTTGTACTACTTCTAAAAGTCGTCCTCTCAAAATTTCACTAATTTCCTTTAAGTAATCTTTGATTTCTGCTTCAAATTCGAACGTTGGATACAATATTTTCATTAACCCCTTTAGATTTCTCCTCGTAATGTCAGTTTCATTTTCCTTATGACTAATTTTACCCAATTTACTTTAATTTTGTTTAAACATTTACCTTGTTCTACTTCATTTTCGTTAACTCTATCAACCTCTCTCATTTTTAATTCGTCTACAACCTCAAGTTTCTCCATTTCTACTTCATTTTCAACTTCACTTTTACTTATTTCCGATTTATTTTTAACTTCATTAACAATCCTTGATTCATCGTTTTCGTTAACGACACTTAATTCCCTTATTTTAACGACCTCATTAACTTCTAATTCGTCTTTCATTTTTACCATTCTTATTTCATCAATTTCTATTTCCTTGTGTTCCTCATCTTAAACTTCCCTTTTCTCTTCGTCCCTCTCATTTTCCATATACCGACTATTTATACTTGTTCTAAATTTCTTTGACGCGATTATATGATTCACGAAGTTCACTCTTGTACTTAAATATCCGTCCTCATCTAGTTCATGTGGCATACATCCACAATTAAATAAATATTCGTCATCATCGAGTTCATCTTCTTTATATTTTAATATTATGATTCCATTACTACCCATAACTTCAACAGCTCGTTTTCTCAATTTCAAAACTTTTTCACACCAATGTTCCTGAGTATACTCTATTTCTCTATAACCTTCAAATTCTAGTGCAATTTCCATCGGGTCAATTTCTACTCTTGCCTCTCTGAACTCGTGGCCCATTTTTCGTAACATCTTTTTCAACTTTTCACTACATCTGGTTTTATCATATAAGTGTGGTCGTATACAATCCGCAATTTTTATTTTATTTTCTACCTTGAATTCAGAATTATTAATTACACCTACTTCTTCATTAATCTTATCTTCATCACCTATTAATAACGCATTTGTAAAATCATTTATAATTCTTCTTGCATTGTCTTCCATATCTTCTGAAACGCTAGTTATAATCATCATTTTTAACTCATTTTTAACATCTGGAATTAATCCACAACCAACTAAAAATTCATAGTCTTTTAAATATCTCCTTTTAAATTCTAACTCAATCATTGTCCCTTTTGTTTCTTGTTGTAATTCTTGTTTTAAATCTTTTACTCTACCATATGCTGCACAGCGTACAATTTTTTTTAATTCATTGTCTTTATCTGAGATATCAACAAAAATAAAATCTAACCACTCTTTTGCTCGAAACTCTCTAACAAATTTTACCCTCAAAACTTCGATCTCGTCCTTCATCGGATGATCCAATTCATACAAATCGGCGCACAATTTAATCACTGTTTTGAATTTTCTGATACTCAACGACATCTCGCATAGCTTTTGCATTCCCTGCTTATATTTTGGAGCTTTAATATCTCTATTTTCCAACAACTTTTTTATTCTTATGATCAACATTGCAGCTTTTTCATTTTTTAAATTATCCTTTTGTTGGATGTATGGGAAAATTTAATCGCAAATTAACTCGTACTATTGTTTTATGCCCATCTCTCCTGTACTCTAGGGTCACCTTTTCCCGATACACCGCACGATTTGGATAAACTGCTACGTACCCATGATCGAAATCATGTTGGTACTGTACGTAACAGCCGAATGCCATTCGAGCAGGTGAGCGCTACTACTAGTGCTACTCCTCGAAGGACCTTCGTTTCCCCGGTCATTGGCTGCCGATAGAAGGACTTACGCGTTTTACCCCGATGTTCTACTAGTATCGAACCCTTGACGTCTATTCCTAATGAACTCTGAGAATCGTGAGAGTATCTACAGAGGTTTTATTTGGTCTTAGCGTTGTTAAGTAATCAACTATTAACCCGTCATTAATATCTTACTATCATCGATCTAATCAATCACATTCAATTCGCAGCACAATAAGCATCGCAAAGACTTTTAAAACAATGTTATTTTATTTTATACATACTACATTTCGAAGTAACAGACAAAAACAAAAACAGATAGGGATATAACGCGTAAACATATCGCGCAAGATAGTCGTCTGGGGAATGTTCACGAGATTAATGGGCTTCACTCACACTGACGAAGATGATAATTGAGAAACAAAAGCCTAATCCGATCTCGATATTTATTCATCCGCATCGATGTCTGTCGGTAGGCATCGGCGCTTCGGTTGTTGGTAGAGAGGAGGGTTGGCATTTATATTGAGCTTCACTCGGGTGGAGGGTCCTGGTTCATCGATCGGAAGAGGGCTCGATGGCACACGCCCGCTTAATATGGTGATGACTTTCATATTGAGGCCCAGACATTCTAAGGCCTGATGGATAGAGGGCGATTCGGGGGCATCCTCCACTAGGTCAATATATACAGATGGTGGAGGAGGGGGAAATACTGCCATTGGGGCATAGATTATCTCCGGGTCGAACTCCGGGAATTCGAACTCCTGATACGGTGTGGGGAGATCGTCTCCTCGATTGAATATTCTGGTAGCCTCTGTTACTCTGAGCAGGTTCGCCTCTGCTCGACGACGCTCACGGCGACGACAATTCCGATTTGGCCGTCGCCGGGTTGCTCCGGACCTAGGTTCAGTTACGATGGCTTGAGGGGGCTCGGCAACTTGAGGTGAGGCTGGCTCTGAATGAGTGTGTTGAGTGGATTCTACCGGGAAGTGACGAGCCGGTATAATATTCAGGCTTTGGGCCCAGATACAGCCAGGTACGCGAGCTCGGAGCTCGGCGTCTGTGAATATACGCCTGAGTGCGGCGCTTTGTTCTGTGATCAGGACTCGTTGGCTACGAGACTCGGTGATTAGTTCATCCCTTGCTCGAGACAGGCGGGTAATCTTTTGGTGTAATTTCGTCGCCGATTCAAGGGAAGTCCACGTTCCTTTTAGTTTTTGGTATTTGGCCTGCAAGGAAGAATGATCTTTCCTTAGCTGCTCGAGTCTTTGCCGCGTTGCGATGATCGAGGGCGATAACCGTGGAATTCTGGGTAGTTTTGCCATTTTTATTTATTTGATTAGGGTCTGAAGATAAGAAAAAACAATATTGTGATTATTTATCCAAATTCACGTCGCGACCCCAGGAGAAGATTGAGAGTTAGGTTGCAATGAGACCACAGCTGAGTAAAGTTAACGGTAGTAGTAATTGAATTAATTGCGACTTAGATGGGCTCGTCTAATTACGTCGAAGTTTACTGGCTTGGCTCGTTCCCTGTTAGCAGGTAAATCTAAACGGTGGTAGTAGGATTGATACCGTCGACTCTGACATCCAATATGGGCTTTTGGGAATTTTAATGATCTTAGTATTACTAATGAGTGCAATTTTTATGGCGATCGAGACGTTACGAGCGATAATCTCATGGACAATAAGATCGAATTAATAAGTGCAGGCCATTAGTTGTCGTGATAAGAATTTACAAGGATGATAGTGGGGATATCAATAGTGATAATGTTGATAATAATTATAATAAAAATAATAATAATAATAATAATAATAATAATAATAATTAATTAATTAGCAATACTGATAATGATTCTACTAACACTAGTACGAATAAAATAATAGTATTAATGCCGATGGCGGTATCTACATTAATTCTGATAATACAATAAATATAGAGTTTATATTAATTATAGTATTTATGGGAATGAATAATTAAATTGATAAAATACCGATGCTGATAATTATGATTCTAACGTTAGCGATAAGTAGGTTAGTTACTGTACTAGTGATGATGTCATTAATTGATACTGATTTGACTATTAGGAATGGTTGAAACTAACACGATAGTTATTCATCACAACTTTATGGAATAATTCTACAAACAATTTTTGACTATGGGGATGATTTTGATAGTTCAACCTCTATGGCGTTGTGTAATCATCTAACCGGAGAAGAAAGAAAACTAGTGGCGTCGTCATGGTAGTTCGTGTGAGGTGATAGAAATTCTCTCTCTCCGTGCTACTTCTAATAACTAATCGGGATTCTCTACAGTTGAATAACTCGTGGAAAAATCAATAGGGATTCGAATGGAAAATCAGATATATCTTATGGACATTTCTATTCTTATTCTCCAGTCAATTTAATTCATTTGCTAATTGCGGCTATCGTTTGAGATTTGATTATAACGGAGATTTATTTCTGGATTCATTTCTCTACCTCAATCTTGGTTTCAATCTAACGATAGTAATCTGGGGGATTCGTCTTTGCATTTGTTATTCGTGAGTTTATGATGAGTATTCCTAATGTAATACTGTCGGAATCTTATTATGTGATATTTCGATGGGTTTTGAATTTGTGGTCAATTTGGGTTAGTTCAGTTGTTGTGTTAATGTTCAATATTCCGAATTTGTTAAAAATAAAAGCGTCTGACATTTCCACGTTATTTAATTTTATTTGATATTAATGTGAAAATTTCGTTTCCATCTATACTTATCACTCCTGCCCCGTATTTCCCCTTTCTTTCGAGATTTTAAAAGATGATCCTACGAGATCGTGGTACGATCTTTCCTTAATTCCCTTAACTAGTGTCGCTCTTCCCTTTTAAGTTAAATTTTCTGCTCGCCTCGACCGACGTTTCCATCAGCCGTTGCGAGTCGTTCAACGATGCCCTGCGGGGAGGGTCCTGTGCCATTTTGCTAGGCCCCGTCGCGGACAGACCGAGGTTTTGAAAAGGCGCGACCCACAATCACAACTAGGGAACTTAATCGCCAGTCGGACCGGGATCTGCCTAATTGAGAGCTATTAAGATACTGTATATAAATAAGAGTTTATGAGGAACTCGAATATATAAATAATATGCATATAAAATTATTCAATAAATAAATGAGAGCATTATGAACATCGTATGAAATGATATTTACATAGAACATTACATTAACTTGAAAATAAAACAGAAAAGTACAAAAATCTCCTTACTTTCGATAAAGTTTTTTGTAAAATTGAAAATTTCGAAGATTAAAGTCGCTAGACAAAATTGTAAAAGTGATTTTTCAAAGAAATTTGCCACTGTTTATATACTATTTTTGTGTCTGTGTGCGACCAATGGGCGATTTTTCGCCATTTTTGTGGCTTTTTAATTATTTTATTAATTTTAAATTATTTTTATTATTTTTTATACATTTTCCTTATTTTTTGAGATATGAATATTCATTATTGGATTTCATTTTTTTATTTATTATTTTTTTACGATATTACTTTTAGCCCTAATATTTTGTTTTCTAGATGCCTCTTCTGCCTGTGTTTTTTCTAAACCTTATTTTTCAAGGTTTTGGCAGTTTATTTCTTTTCTTATATTTTTCTGTCTGCTGCTGTAGGCTTTTTATGATTTTTAAATAATTATTTGTTTTTATTTAATTTTGATATATTTTTAATTTGTTTTAATTAATATGTTTTAATTTATTTTTGGTATCTTCTTGCGGTACAGTGGCTATTTCATCATTTTTGTTTTAATTTGTTCATATTTTTTGTTTTAATTTTGGCTCTGAGCCCAACACTTTATTGAATTAATGTCGCTTTCCGTTCCTAGAGATTCTATAGCCGTTTCATATATTATATGGCTTTCAAGCTCGTCGTCAGACTCAAATTTTGACGTTAGCAAAGTTAGTTTTCGACTCATATTTCTCAGCTCATTTTCCATCTTCTCTTTCTAATCGTCATCTTGTACAAAAGTCATATTGCTCATTCATGAAGTATCCCCTTGAAATCGAATAGACTGTTTTAGAATTGGTTTTTGAAATCTTTCAGCATTTTTTGGTCACGATCAGCAGTGGGATACCGGCCCTCTAGCTCAGAGGCCATCTAGTTCACATACCCCCAGGGCAAAAAAAAATTTCTAAGTTTAAAAGTACAAATTTTTTTAGAACAAAGACAATGACTCATTCAAGGTCATTTAAACAAAGGCCATGACTCATTCAAGGTCATTGGATGACTCATCAAAATTTTCAAGGTCATTCGAAAGTAGGTCAATCTCATTGGATGAGTCATCAAAATTTTTCAAGTTCATTCAAAAGTATATCAAGGTCATTGGATGACTCGTCAAAATTTTTCAAGGTCATTCAAAAGTAGGTCAATCTCATTGGATGAATCATCAAATTTTTCAATGTCATTTAAACAAAGACCATGACTCATTCAAGGTCATTGGATGACTCGTCAAAATTTTCAAGGTCATTCAAAAGTAGGTCAATCTCATTGGATGAGTCATCAGAATTTTTCAAGGTCATTCAAAATTTCTCAAGGTCATATTATTTTTAAATATTTTTAAATTTTAATTTACTACTTATTTTTATAAGTAGTATATATTTTGTAAATTTATTTTATTATTATTATTATTATTATTATTAATATTTTTATTATAATTATTATAATTATTATTATTATTAATATTATTAATATTATTATTAATATTATTATTACTTTTTATTATTCTATTATTACTTATAAAAATTTATTAATACTTATAAAAACTTTAATTATTATTATTATTATTAATATTATTATTATTATTATTATTATTATTATTATTATTACTTTTTATTATTCTATTATTACTTATAAAAATTTATTAATACTTATAAAAACTTTAATTATTATTATTAATATTAATATTATTATTATTATTAATATTATTATTAATATACTTATTACTTATAAAAATTTTATTATTATTATAATAATACTTTTAAAAACTTGTATTAATTTATTATTATTATTAATATACTTATTACTTATAAAATTTATTAATATTATTATTATTATTAATACTTTTAAAACTTTTTATAATATTATTTTTATTATTAATATGCTTATTACTTATAAAAATTTTATTAATACTTATAAAAACTTTAATTATTATTATTAATACTTTTAAAACTTTTATTAATATTATTATTATTAATACTTATAAAAACTTTAATTATTATTATTATTATTATTAATATACTTATTACTTATAAAAATTTTATTATTATTATTATTACTTTTAAAAACTTTTATTAATATTAATACTTATAAATACTTATAAAAACTTTTATTATTAATATTATTATTAATTTTATTAATAATAATAATAATAATATTAATATAATAAACAAATATATAAAAACAACTACATAAAAACAAAAACAACTACATAAAACAAAACAACTACATAAAAACAAAGAATTAATTATAAATACATTAAAATATATATATAGTGTTTTTACATTTAAAACATCTATAAAGTAATATTTCGCGTTTTGTCACGCTGCGGCTTTTGCATGAAATAATAATAATATTATAAAAATGTAAATTATAAAAAATTATAAAAAATTAAAATTTTAAAAAATTATATCTAAATTTCATAATAAAAATGAAAACTATTACAAGTTTTCTAAATAAATAAGTTTCCAAATTAACAAAAACAGTTTTTAAAAACATTTATTATTCTGATAACAACACGTCATCAATATCAATGTTATCTTCGTTAAAACCATCGAAAAGCTGTCCATTATCGCTGATTTCGGTAGAGTCATCAAAACTGGGGCTCGAACCACCGAAAAGCGGCTCATTCAAGAAATTAACTTGATCACTATCTATTGCATCAACCCCAAAATAATGCCCAAATGCGATATTGGTATTTTTCCCCACCCATAATCGCTTATCATCGTTATTACTCAAAGCTATTTTACTGTTTTTAAATGTGTACAGCTGATGGTTCCGCGTCCTTATCCTACTTTGAGGTACTGTGAAAACTACGTTTTTATTGTAGCAATCCAAATAAGACTGATGTTTGATGTCAGTCCCCAACAACTTCACTCCCTTAGCCCTCATTGTATCAGATTTGCCTAATAAACTATAGCACTTGGGTCTTAAGAAAACCAACTCCTTATACCCGAGACCTTTACTTTCATCTTTAAATTTTCCGATCACGGAATCTAATTTCCTCGAGTATAAGGGATGTGCCGGGTCGTAATTCGATGTATCTAAAAGGCTGTCTCTTATCATTGCCGACAAAAGAATGTCAAGCTTACAGTGCTTAACCTCAAGAAAAAACGAATCAGTATCGCCGGCAACGATATTAATATCACAGTTAAATTCTGATCTATATTTTGCCAATTCACTATATTGTAAATGGTACATCCGCAGCTTAGACAGGTCTAGTATTGATTGCCCAATGTAGCTAGGTCTGTCTAAACATATAGAATCTTTGTTCAGATGAGCAGCAATCAAATCATCCACTATTTTAATGGACTTTTTGAAAGTCGGTTTTGAAGCATATACAATCATCTTTTCAGCTGAATTGCATAGCCTCAAATTCATCCGTTTTTTAAATTCTCAACGGATTTACCATATAAACTGTTAATAAATAATTTATACAAATCTCTATGAAGCTCGCACTTTGAGTTTCAGCGTAAATCTGTATTTCTTTGTATACATTCTTTAAAAATAGGTGCTTGTTTAAATTTAATTGCCCTATGAATACACTCAACTTCTGCACCCAATTCTATATACAGCTTGAGAAGTCTCCAGTGAAGAACATGGTTCTTCTTACTGTAATGCGTGAGCATTAACTTCTCAACTTTTGAATTGGGCGGGCACATTTTTTCCGGAGCAAGCGGAAAGTCATTCAAATACTGATGCACACGCTCAGGGATATTGATGTCAACTTCCATTGTATAACCATACGGAAGGAATTCAATATTCGCATTCACACATTCACTCAGCACATCATTCAGATTATCATGCACCCAAACAAAATCACCATACGGAAGGTTTTGGCTAAGTGCCCAACCATATAAATTATTAATGTCGATATACAAGAGTTCTGTATCTTCAGAACTTGCAACATGATGTTTGTTAACAAATGTTAACCCATCCCGTATTCCACCCTCATAGAAATTAAACATTTCCATGTCCTGCAGAAGTTCTATGGGTTCCTTTAATGCCATGAGAGTGGACGTCCATGACATTCCAGGAATTCCATAAAAACTCAGAGGTACTAAACCATTTTAAGCAATAGCCTTTGCGCGAAATTGCTGAAAATAGTCTGCAAGGAGGAATACGTCTAATTTTAGGTAAGTTAACATATAGTCTAACATTGTACTGCAATTTTGCTGTGTCCAAATTAGTTGGGCGGTAGCATATTCATCATCAAATACAGAATCCCATTTTGGAGGAAGTTCATAAGTCGATTCAAGAACCTCTAGTGATACTGCAAAATCATAAGGAAAGATACCCTTTGCCTTAACTATAAGACCATCAAAAGCAGAACAAGTTAGAGGTAGATCAGTAAGAGTTTTTACAGCCTTGGCTAAAGAGCAATTTACAAATTGCATACTATCTATAAATCTAACAGCCAATTTCTTAATATTTACAATCAAAGATATGAATTTCTCAGTTGTTGTAGGAATGATATTTAATTTCCAAGATGGAAATTCATTCAATTCATACTTTAAAATATGATGAAGGTCATACCCTCTCAAATTATGAAAGATAATAGGTAACTGTTTGCTTATTTTCCTATTTATATTACAGTTACGACAGGCAGCACCAAGATACTGACCTGTAAAATGATCATGGTCCTTAACCTTATTTCTAATAAGTTTTTTACAAAGGTAGCAAGTTCTACATGCGATGAACTGCTGTTGCTCATTAGATGTAAGATTATTCATCTGTTTTTTACCATGATTTTCATAATATGGTAGGACAATTGTGACAGAAATTTCCTCTACTTTCTTTAAAAATTCCAATACACATTCCAAGCCTATAAAACTGAAATATTGTGTAGTATTTGTGTAATTATTTATTAATAATAAGCCTGCTGATATCGGCATGTGTATTTGAGGATGTTTTACATCTTTAGGCAAAACAGCCTCAAAATCCGCATAAATTACGAATGGTGGGGTAATCATTTTGGAATAATTTTTAAATATTAAGTTTTTATTTTCAGGGAGCGTGTATAGGGTTGTTTCTATTTGATTTTTAGCGCACAAATCAACATGTGCCTTAATGGTTTTATCATAATAAAAACCGTTTAAACAATGGGGACACCATTTTACGCGAATTCTGTTGTTACATTCACTACTAGAATGACAATTCAGCAGTCTATTTAAATTAAAAATGGCGGTATAATGATAATTATCACCGTCTTGTAATAATAAAAGATTAATCGGGTTACCACGGATAACCTTTGTTCGATGAATTAAGACAAGGTGAGGATGATGAGGTACATAATCAATGTCATTCAGTAGTTTAGAAGGGGTGTTATTATATTCAAAGTCATTGACTGCCAAATTTAAATCGCTATTGTTTCTCTCAAATTTGGGTATGTTACAGAGTCTCATTGGACAATCTGTAATTGGATCGTAATTCAATTCATCCATAAAAGTAGTGTAAGAAGAAACACGCTCCCTATTCTTTAAAACTATATCACGCTTTAAAATTGATAAAACACTATATATAAAACACGAATGATCTGTGTTTTTAACATTTACAATAGCCTTTTTACCTACTAGAGATTCCAGTGTAGGGATAAAACTATGTCCAGCTAATCGACTTACAGGATAATACGCGGTTAAAATAAAATCGATTTCGCGAATCTTAACTACACGCCACCCACTTCCTAAATATGTGAATTTTTCGATTTTCTCATTTAACCGACTCACACCATCAGCAAGAAAACTATCGGAAAAGACACTCGCGCTATTTGAAAAGAAATTATATTTTATTTCCCCATCTTTTTCAAATTGAATGAGAGCTGTAAACTGGACTTTTACAGATCCCATTTTCTTTATTTCATTTTGTAATTTATTTACAAGTTTATCCGTTAATGCGATTTGAACAATGTTTTGATTTTCTAAATCAAATCGAATATTTTTACGGGAACCCTTAAGTCAACCTCTATTTCAGGTTCATCGTTTTGTTTCATTATTTACAGAACCCCCCTATTTGATTATATTCAGTTTCGTCATCACTAATGATGATTTCTATTTTTTTAATTTTAGCAGGGATACACGACACGATTTTATCAGCAGGTCTTTTTGATTTTTTATTATTTTTAGTAACAGTTGTATTATTGTTTATGTTTTTAGTAATTTTTGTATTATTTGTGTTATTATTATTATTATTAATAACATTTTTCGCATTAATCATTTGAAATAATGCCTTTTTATTAATTTTAAATTGATTTAAATGGCTAGAGTGTTTCTTATAAAACTCTAGATATTCAATGTCTTGGGCAGTATCGCATTTAGGACAAATAAAAAAGTCGATGCCATAGAATCTATGACCGTAGTAACTTTCCATAGTCGTATGGCATTTCGAGTTATGACCAATTCCAGATTGGCAATAGTTTTTATACAATCGACCTGATAAATATGTAATTATTATCAAATGTTTATTATTATTTAAATCATATATGAATCAAATAATAATATATAAATGATGATAATTATGTAAATATTTTAAAAAATTAATATTTCAATTCGTATTATAAATCCGTTATTTCTATTATAAATCACATGTTTGAATAACATTTCGTAAAATAATTTATAAAAATTAATATTCTTATTATAAATCATATATTCATATTCGTATTATAAATCATATATTTCTATTATAAAAATAAATCACATATTCCTATTATAAAAATAAATCACATATTCCTATTATAAAAATAAATCACATATTTCAATTCATATTTCTATTATAAATCACATGTTTGAATAACATTTCGTAAAATAATTTATAAAAATTAATATTCTTATTATAAATCATATATTCATATTCGTATTATAAATCATATATTTCTATTATAAAAATAAATCACATATTCCTATTATAAAAATAAATCACATATTCCTATTATAAAAATAAATCACATATTTCAATTCATATTTCTATTATAAATCACATGTTTGAATAACATTTCGTAAAATAATTTATAAAAATTAATATTCTTATTATAATCATATATTCATTTTCGTATTATAAATCATATATTTCTATTATAAAAATAAATCACATATTTCAATTCATATTTCTATTATAAATCACATGTTTGAATAACATTTCGTAAAATAATTTATAAAAATTAATATTTCAAATCATATTTCTATTTCAAATCAGATATTTCTATTATAAATTAATAATATTTAAAGTAATATATTATAATACTTTACATAATATTAACTTATACTCAGGCCCGGATTTACCTATAGGCAGACTAGGCACTGCCTAGGGGCCCCGCAGTTTTGGGGGCCCAAAATCGAAATCATCAAAGGGCCACAAAAAAAAATATTTTTTTTAATGGATTTTTTATATACTAAAATATAAAAAAAATAAAATACAGTATAAAATACATGTATTATATAAAGAATTAAAAAAACATTGTACGTATGTTTTTATTTAAGGAAATTTTCTAAAATACTAACAATTTGGGACCCCAATAATTTTAAAAGTTGTTATAGTTGAAAAAATATTTTTTCTTTATTTCCGCAACCTCCAAGGGGGTTATCATTAGTGGAGTTTGTCGGTTGAAATTTGCGAAGGCGGGAATCGAATTGTTATTGTGTAGAAACATATTTTTTTGGAGTGTTGGTAAAAATTTTATACACAAAAGAAAAAAATTATTTCAAACGAAATCGGCTTAAAAATAAAAAATTTAAAATAAAGCAATTTTAGGACGAAGTGAGGCTTTTTTTTAATTGATTAATTGTTAAGATCTAGGTATAGTATAAAAATATTAAAATTATTTAATCAATTTAATTAAAAAATACTATAATTAAATTTAAGATAGAATGAAACGAAACTACGCAAGCGGAGCGTTTAAAAGGAAGAAAAAAGCAGAGAGAGAAGAAGAAATTAAGAAAATTCCTAAGCTAGATTGTTTTTTCACTAAAGATTCTGCAACCGAAAGTGAATTTGTAGCACAAGAAGATCGGCACCAAAGCGACCAAATAGAGGTCTCTTCCAGTACTTCAAATCAACCTATTTTCACTGGAAGTTCAAATCAAGTTTTTAATGATTTCGAAAATAATTTGGAGCTGGTAGATAACATTAATAATGAAAATTTAGTGGAATCCCTGATTGAATCATCTCCAAATGCAAATCGTGAGAATGACGTAGGATTATGGGGAGAATTGTCTTCTGAAGACACTTTGTACTGGATTGAGAAGGGCCCTGAAAGTTGCCAACATTCAACAGAAAACTTTCATTCTTCCAAACAGCTCTATAATGACAATACTGTTCGATATTGCTCTAAGACTTTATTCTTTGATGAAAAAACAAATGGAGAAAAGTACACTCGCGAACGGCTTGTATATTCGCCTAAAATTGGAAATGTTTTTTGTTTTGTTTGCAAATTACTCACTGCTTCAAATTTCAATTTAGCAACCAATGGCCTGCGAGATTGGAAAAATGCTGGTTCCTCAATCAAAAGCCATCAAAACTCTTCAGAACATCGTAATGCTTTAGTTACATATTTAACTAGAAAAAGTAACTATTCTGTGTCGGATCAATTGCAAAAAGAAATACAACAAGAAAGGATTTACTGGAGAAAAATCTTAGAACGAGTTGTAGCTGTTATTTGCACCATTGTTGAACGAAATTTACCATTTCGAGGATCAAATGAAATTTTTGGAATGGAAGGAAGTGGCAATTTCATTGGACTCTTGGAACTTATTGCAAAATTTGATCCATTTTTAGCAGAGCACATTAGAAAGTTTGGTAATCCAGGATCTGGAAAACTTCTTATCTCTCAAAAACAATTTTTGAGGAATTGCTCGATCTGATGGCAAAAACAGTATTGAAGTCGATTTCTGATGACATCAAACAATCAAAATATTTTGGAATGTCTGTGGATTCCACCCGGCAAAAGTTCTTGAAAAAAATGATAAAGCAATTTTTTTACCGTGCAGTGCTCATTCTTTGAACTTGGTTGGAAATTCAGGTGCGGACTGTTGCATAGAATCAATCAATTTTTTCGGATTAATTCAGGAAGTTTACAATTTTTTTTCATCGTCTACTGAGAGATGGAACAAGTTAGTTGAATTTTCAAATAGAACGGTAAAATCGTTATCAAAGACTAAATTTTTTGAGGTCAACGATGAGTCAAAAAATTTTGAATAATTTGGCCTTATTATCTTGTAACATTGATAAATTGAAAGCTATTGATTTTGATTCATTGATTAATCAATATGCTCTAGAAAAATTTAGAAAGAAAGTTTTGTAAAATTATATTTTTGACATGACATATGTATCTTATTTTTAAGCGGAATTATTTAATAAATATATTTCAAAATATAAATAGGTAGTAAATAATTATTTCTTAAATACTTTTAGCAAATAAAATAATCTACATAATTTCCTTGAAATATACTAATTAATTTTGAGGGCCCCAAAAAGCTCCTTTGCCTAGGGCCAACAAATGCTTAAATCCGGCCCTGCTTATACTCATTAAAAATATTCTTATAAATTAAGGATAAATTAAAAAATAATAAAAACTTACATTTTTTATACGAAATCTCATCTCCCACAGAAACGTCAGCATCCATAGAAATCTTGGCAGCTTCCCCGGAAACGAGGGCATACATCGAAATCTCATCTTCCCCAGAAACGGGGGCATTATCAATAAATGTTTCGTCCAAATCTACTGACGCTGCTGAATGAATATTTTGATCGATATCCTCAGAAACATTAATAATTTCTGAAAAAACATTAATAATAATAATAATTAAATAAATAAATTTACCAATATCGGAATCATCGCTATCTTCTATTAAAATAATTTCCTCATTTGAAACATTTTCTAAAATTATATTAAAATAAATAATAATTAAATTAAAAATTACCAGGATCAAATTCGATAACTCCATCGATCTGATTTTGAAGTTCGGTTATATTAAACCAATCTAGAAAAATAGAATAATAAAAGAAAATAAATTAAAAAATAATAATTTACCATTTTCATCGGCCAACAATTGTCGTAAAATTCTTGAATTCTCCATTTTGAATAGATTTTTGAAATTGCGCGAGTGAAATTTTGAATTAATTGTGACAACTTTGGAAATTGTCAATGTTTATAAAGAGAATAATATTTTCAGGATTTAGCCAATCACATTTAAGCAATACACACATATAGGTGAGAGATTTTTAGACATGTTTTCTTTGTAAAGCACATGCAGTCTACACTGTGACTGCATGCGTTCTTTGTAAAATCACATACATTGAGTTTGTATGTGTTTTCTTTGTAAATCACATACATTGAGTTTGCATGTGTTTTCTTTATTCAATTTGTTTATGCATGCACTTATCATGTGATGATCACGCACTTATCATGCACTGTCTTTGTGATCACGCACTTATCATGCATAGTCTTTGTGATAATGCATTAGCTTATCTTTAATTAATTAAACACATAATAATAATATTTATAATAATAATAATAAAAATAATATTAATAATAATAATAATAATAATAATAAAAATAATAATAATAATTATAATAAGTATATTAATAATTATAATAATAATAATAATAAAAATAATAATAATAAATAAAAATATTAATAGTTAAAACATAAAATAACAATAAAACATTAATACATTTATTAATCATCAAATCTCTTGGATAATAACCAAGCTAAACAATGTTGACCACATGTTAAGGTCCATGGTTTTTGATACATAGTTTTATTAATAGAAACCCATAGGATCAAATACAAATATCTTGCTAGGTTTCATATATATTGCTAACCAATGTTCTCCACCGAGATGAGATGATTGAGTATTGACGATTATGGCTTGATTATTACGTAAATATGGAATTTTATCAAGAGGAAAAACCCCTAAAAATTCATGTCCTAGTATTTGTTTTCCAATTCGATAGACCTGAACAGAACTACATCAATAATATTAATAATACATTTAAAAACTTACTCCATGACAAATTATCATAAATTATCTATACATTTATACCAACATTTTCAATCCAACAATGTTCTGTTTGCAGTTATTTGAACCTCATTTTCAAATACTCCATATATTACAACATGTACCGATTCAATTGTAGCTTTAGCAAACTTTATATCTAATCGTAAATTACCATTTTGAGGTAATTGACTCTGATTTAAATCAAAATCAGGTGCCAAATCAAATGTGAAGAATGGATATTTGCTTTTAAAATCTTCAAGAGTTATACCACAATTAAGGTTTTTATCCAAATAACCCATATTTCTAACTATACTCTGCATATGTGTAGCACAATAATTATCATTATCGAAATCTTGAGTATATGTTTCTCTATAATCACTATTTTTCGATAAAGTTAGCGATGTTACTCCAAAATTTTTGAAAATTGAGCTGGATGTTAAGTAGGATCCATTATATTGAGATTCACTTTGAAATGTTACCAATATAAAGTTGGGCATTCTTCTATCTCTAAATATTTGTTCCTTATAGAAAGAAGCTGAACCTTTAGCAATAGCAAATTGAACAATTTCCTTTGTTTTCAATGGATATATTGCATGCTTAGAATTAAGCCCTAATTGATGACCGGCTAATACAGAGGGCTCAACCCGAACTCTTCTCACCAATAATTTTGCATCAACTAATTGAAGAATCGGTGCTGTGGTAGCACTTGTTAGTGATAATGCCGAATCAGATCTTTTCAATCTAATGTGTACATTAACACCTGGGAGTAAATATTTCGGTTGATCCATAAAATCGAGTTGTAATGATGAGCACATGGTAAATAATTTCGAACCTTTAATCCACTTTTTCCTATCATCATCACTACCATAACCCATAGGAGTTAAACATGTATTTTTAGTATCGCTATTGTAATTTATAATAGTTTCTATTAGACCTTTGTGAATATATGTACTGTTACCACCCTCAATCTTGATATTATTAAATCCGAGAACTGCATCTTTAAAAAGCGTATGAAACAAGAAATTGTTTGGTATTACATCACTAGGTTCACCCAACGGTTTTCTATCTTTATCTACAACTTTGATCTGAACAGTTAACAATGTATCATTCAAATCTAGATATTCAGTTTGGGAACCATTAATATAAAATTCAATATCGGTTCTACTATCCATAATAGAATTCATCGGGAATACATCTTCAAAGACCCCCATTTCAATTACTGCTTGGGGAGATAGTCTATCAAATAAACACAATTCAGATTTACCACAAATCATTTTTGAAATATAGTTCCATGTCCTTTCATTCGTTTGTTTATATGTTTATGATGTCTTTTACGTTTTTGAGCCGGTGTTGGCGCTTCAGGTTTTTGAAACATACCTGCAACACTAGGTAGAACTTTCCCTAACTCGGATAATGCATTTGATTTCAGCGATGGTAATATTTTCTGCTCATTCATTATCACATCTTTAGCAGTTTTCATACCAAAACTACCAATACGTTTAAGAATAGGAAGTGCAAATCTACCAATTGTTCTCAACCATCCTGATCCATACTGTTTACCAATAAAATATGGTAATTCGCCACCACTTTGGCTACCACTATACATACTAATAATATCGTTATTGGCCATCTAATTTACGAAAATGTAATGTCAAATGAGTTTTTGTATCTTTACTAAATTCAATAAATTTACCGCTATTATCACGAATATTTATTTCTATATTGTTTATACATGATGTTGATACCGGTAAGTACATGGAATTATCGATATTTATATTGACAACTTCATCCTGGTCATGTTTATCAACCCAAACAGATTTCAAAAGAGGAACCAAAGAATCACCAACAATTATAGGATCGATGATGTTAGTATATATGAACATTTGCCTATGAAGTTTTATTATTTTTGGTTTGCGTACACCAAAAGCACTTGACCTATATGTTTGCTTATCTAATCCCAATGTATTAGCCAAATTCTTATCAAATGTAACTTCACAAATGTTATTATTCAGACTGAATTTGCATATTCCATCTTTAAGAAATTCAATAGTTTTAAATATATGTAAACAATTTAATGAAATATATTTATGTAATTCTTCAAGTGTTTCAATACATAATTCATTAGTAAATGTAAATGTATCTTCCACCTCATTAATATATGATACAGATATTTTGATGTTTTCGATAGTTACACTTTTCTCATCAAATGTTTTGAATCGTATTAGGTATTCAGTTCCAGGAACAACAATGCTAAGTTTATCACAACCCATTCGCTTGGCATCCTCAATACTTTCAAACTTTATTGTAAATGGGCTAAAATCACAACTAATATTCAATCCATCTTTGAAAAACATGCCACTATTTTCATCTAAAATCTGATTTGGAATATGACAATATCGTTCAAAATTATTGATTGAGAAAATACCACTACAGGTTTTTGGAACAAGCTTCTTGAATCCGATTTTACAATGACTATAAAATGGGAATGTATTGTACACAAATGTAAAGTCTTGCAAAGCAACTTCCCAATTTCCATGTAAATAAATGGGATTTTGAAGATCAACCATAAATTTACTTGCTTGGTTTTCCGGATGGATTAGTGGGCAACTATTACTCGGTAAAATTGTATAGAAACTCATTTTACTAGGTCTTTTGATGATATCCATGAAGGTTTTTGATATCCATGCCATTTGACATAGTATTGTTTATCCTTACCCACCATTTTAGTTTTCAATATTTTCTGAATTCTGAACACTGTAGGTTTGGAAATAACTTGTAATTCCTGTTCATAGAATTTCCCTTGTATTAAATTGTTATCACTATCTTTAATAACATACATTACAGGACTCTGTTTAGTATTAATTTTAGTAATTTGAAATACCTCATCACTCCAATTACTATCGAAATTTTTGATGAAAGATGAAGCAGATATTTTACTAATTCTAACGTGATCACCAACTTTATATTTAGGTTTTGTAATAGGAACTTTTTTAGACTGTACTCGTGTTTTTGAGCTGATATCTACGGGTCTCAAACCATTCAGACCTCGATGTGATGAATTATTATAACTAACAAGTATTTTCGGTAATACATTTATCCATATTTTATTACCTTGATGCACGAAATATTTCTTCAATCTATCCCTCAATGTCCGGTTAAATCTTTCAACACGTGCGGCTTTGTATTGAGAATGTACAGAATAATGATTTATTTTGAGACGATCCAGGATTTGCTTAACTTTACTATTGTAAAACTCCTTGCCTATAATAATAAGAAGAAGAAGAAGAAGAAGAATAAAAATAATATTAATAATGTTAATAAAAATAATAATAATAATTATAATAATAATAATATTTATAATAATAATAATAATAATAATAATAATAATAATAATAATAATAATAATAATAATAATAATAATAATAATAATACCTAAATCGGTTTGCAAATTGTCTGGATGACCATTTTTAAACATTGAGTTAATTGCTTTAGATATTTCCTCTGCAGATTTTGTCTTTTTTGGTACACCGCGGGCAAAACGACTGAAAACATCAATACACGTTAAAATATATTTATAACCCTTGTTAATCTTCGAATACGGTATCATCTCCATCAAATCCATTTGCCATAAATCATTAATACCGAATGTCTTATAAGCTCTTGTTGGAAATCTTTTCCGCATTGGTTTGTTTAAACTGTACGCAAGCTGATCTGACAACCACTTTTGCGTTTCCTTTTTCGACTTTGGGACTCTTTTCTTTAACTTTGCCACTCCACCGAAACCTGCTTCGTCTTCTGGGTTCGTCCAAATCTTCTCCATTACAACAAGATGATTTAAATTTTAATTTAACATTAGGTAATGATTGCCCCATCGTTTATTGTGATAATAATGATAATGCTAATGGTAACATTGCTCCGATAAAACCACCTTGTTGTTTATATATGATTTTTCTCATTTGCTTACGATTTTTATTATTTACTAGTGATAATAAAGGCTTACGATGTTTATTCAATACTAGTTTTTTAGAATTACTGATTTTAATTTTACCTCTGACTACTTTTAATAGAATTTTGAGTAAATCATCGACAACAAAAGTTGGAAATGATTGTAAAATAGACATTCTTTTCATACTCGAAGCCTTTAACAATGCATTAAAATATGGGAAACTCCTATGATTTTTTACAATTTTATCTGTTTTCTTACTCTTTTTAATAATGTTTTTCGAAATTAGATTCATTGCAGGGTAATTCTCAGTTATTAGCTTTTTAGATGGTGTATAACTGGTTTTTGGTGGAACTTTATTTATTGTCTTTTTAATACTTTGTCTAAGTTTTCGGATATTTTTAAGCCTGGATTTCATAAACATTTTTACATGTTAAAGTTTTCAACTTTGTTTATATACCATGGCACCTTCTTTATTGAAAATATCGGTTTTTACCCGTAAATCATCATTGCATTGTTGTGTGAAATCAAGAAATATATATCCATGTGGTGATTTTGTAGCATCTTGAAATGCACTGATGAGAAAATTACGATTATTAGGGTATGCTTGTCGAGCAAGAAAATCAATAACTGTTGCATCTCTAGGATTCTTGAAAATAACTAAATATTGAACATTTAAATTCCTTGTTCAATGTGCACCACCCTGATGAAATAGATTTCGAGTGATAAAGATCACAGTAACACCAACATGTCTACTGATTTTTATGAAAAAATTATTAAAATCCTTTTCTTTAATAGCTTCCTGATACAAATCATCAATCATGATGACATCACCTTTCCTTAAACGACTTGACCAGTTTTTATCGAAACCCTTTACTATTTTTATGTTTTTCAATTTACAGAAATTATCCTGAGTTAATCCATGTTCTTCATCTGCACCCTTATGCCAATAAATCTTGTTGAATTTTGTTTGAAATAAATTAGATTTCAGTAATTTACACACAAACATAGTTTTACCACTACCACTTGGGCCGACGATTTGATATACAGCATCATTTCTTAATTCCATTATTAATTTGTATAATTATAGGTTTTTGTTTATATTATATGATTTAATGAACTCTTCCTAAAAATCATATATATATACATTAATATTTCTTTATTTTTTAATTATGTTATCAAATATAAATTATAAAGGAACTTTCGATGTATCAAAAATGACGTTTCCAAATGGTAAACCACAGCAAATTGTAGATATGAGTGGAAAATATCCTATAATATTTTTCAAATCCGGCAAATGCAGAATCATGGGATGTAAGAAACCTTTAGATGTCAATAAATTACAATATAGAATAAAGGATATTAAAATACAGTCAATTACAGTTACCATGGATATAGGACAATCTATCAATCTATACAACATGTCAACAAAATGTCTTTGTATGTTCGAGCCAGAATTATTTCCTGAACTGAGGCTTTTAAAATACAACCCAATGTGTGTTAACGTGTTTGCTAGTGGCAAAATAGTTATATTAAGGGTGCGAAATCTAGAATACAAAAATATTGTTTGTGACATACAAAATGAAATCACTGGATTGGTCGATATCTGATTGGCTAATGATTGATTAAAACAACTTGCTTATTCATTTGATTTCATTTTTAAAATATTATACTATTATGTATGCTATGCCAAAGAAAAATATCGCTGAATACGGTAAATTTATCATTTTTATTTCATTTTTTATATTTTATTTAGACAAATATGCCCCAATGATAATCGATCGTATTATTTATTATTATCCTCAAATAAAGGAGATTTTGAAGAATCAAGAGCCGTCAATGCATCAACAGCTAATATACAATGAAACAAGAATCGAGATTTCCGATCTGATTAAGCAAGCTCTTTGGGACAATAAAATAAACCGAATGGTCAAGGAGATGGAAACGGAATACCCCTGCATTCTGGGGTGTAGCTGCTGTGATTTCCGATATCAACGCTATGTGGAATGGAATATTACAAATTCAATAAGAAATTTTCAAAAAATGAAACTTTTAAGAAAATAAATGTATTTTATTTTTGTTTGTTTTGTTAGTTTTATTTTGGTAATAATAATAATAAATGTTTTTGGTAGTAATAGTTTTATTTTGATGGTGGTAACAATAATAAAAATAGTAATTTTATTAGTATAGTAATAATAGTAATAATAATTATAATAATAATAATAATAAAATAATAATAATATTGATAATAATAATAATAACAATAATAAAAATCATGATAATTAAAATAATAATAAAAATAATAATAATAATAATAATAATAATATTGATAATAATAAAACACGTAATATTAATAATACATTTTATATATATGTAAACTCAATGGGTTAATTTACATACAGTTTTCCAGTCACGCACTTATCTTGCAATTATCATGCACTTATCATGCATTGTCTTTGTGATCATGCATGATTCTGATTGGTTAATCATTATTTGTCAAGGGTATAAAAGTGCGTCACCACCTTATAAAGATCATAAATCAAACATGACCAAGAAAATAAGTGTCCAACCAGTTCAGATGTTCCACAATTATAAAATGTATTTTTTAAAGAAGCCTATCAATATGCAATTGGCGAATCCAGTCAAACTCAATAAAACGCAATTTCAATCTCTTGCTGGTACTCTCTCAATGTTAGATATCAAGGATATTGATAATACATTCAAAAAGATCAATTCCAATTTAAAATGCAATGAAAATGCTTTCTTCACGAGTCAATATACCAGATATTATGATGCATTTACAGAAATTGGATTCAAAGAACAGGAAAACTGGTATATAACAATAGCAATCCAAGGATATAAAGCTGATCAAAATGATGTGCTTTCTCCAATCTGGAAAATTGTTACTGCTAGACTTTCACAGTTATTTTAATTTATAGTGTTTAGTGTTTAATAAATGTATTTATGTTTTCTTTGTTATTCTATAAACAAAATTATAAGTAGTTTTAAAATAGTTTTAAAAATGATGTCTGAAAAAGGTAAAATATAAAATATAAAATAATTAATTAATTTCGTTTAGAATATAATAAACTTTTTGTTTGATAAACTCGAAGAAATAACCGGTGTAAAAATTAGAGATCTGTTGGCTCTAGTTGAAGCATTGAGTAAAGAAGATTCAAGTTGTGATTCTGGATGTCAGAGTGATGATACTGAAATTGTTAATGATGGAGAAATTAATACTGAAATTATTAATGATTCTGAAGAAATTATTGATGATACACTTATTAATGATGAAGAAAATATTAATGATACTGAAGATACTACCGAAATTACTAAAGATGACTCGACCGAATTTAAGAATTGTATTGACCATGTTATAGAAAATATTATGATAGAATATTGTGGTGATGAAGACTGTTCATGTAATAATCAATAAATCTTTAAAAATGTAGTTTTTTATTAATAATAATAATAATAACAAAGAAATATTTATTAAAATCTACGATAAACTTTGTTACATAAATATAAAACAGATGCTCCAGTGAATAGTTTTAATAAAAATTTGCAATTTTCGATATAAATATCAGAGCGTTTGGCTTCTGCTGCAACTTGAATAATCGCTGTCCATCCACCGTTTGTTACTACCCACCGGTCAATTTTTGTTTCTATTACCTAAATAATGATAAATTAATAACAATATAAAGTAATATACCTCTATAAACCATTGGAAATAATTTTCATAGTCGGATCCAGATTTTAATATTATGTGTTTCATTTACATTAATCCTACTATTATTCGCATCCATTTATTATTTTCATCGAACATGTAACTAAATAATGATTGGAATGCCTTCTTTCTCTCCAATGGTGGCAAATTGAGAATTTTTTCATAATCAAATAGTATGTCTTCAACGATTTTCTCGGTACGGTTTACCATAAATTTCATGTTTTTAATGATTTCATCTTCTTCACTATTATTAGAGACCAGCTCATTCAATAAAGTTATAAAAAATTTAGTTTCTGGCATTTTATAAAAATATTTGAAAGTGTAAGCGTATTTATACTATATTCGACCAATCAGAATCATGCAATACTAAGAAAATATGTAAAAATATATAATAGAAATGGCAATGATGATTTGTTGGCACTGTTAACTTCTTTCAAGCTGTTGCCGCAACTGTTAACTGGTGTTGTAATTTCATTATACGATTGAACTGATCAGTTGTTTTATTAGAATAAAATTTTATACTATATTGAACTTGATTCATCATTTTTCATTAAGTTTATGATTTTCTTTCAATTCTAATATTTATTTTCTTAATTCATTTTTGATAATACCAATGGTCTTATTTAAATATATAATATCATCATATAATTCGTTATCAGCTCTTTTTAAAGTCTCATATGTATGTTCAAATCGGAATTCTAAATTACTCATTCTTTCAGATAATCTTTTGACTGGAGTTTTCAAATATCTAGGCCTATCTATCATATACAAAATATCCATCAATACTGCTGTATCAGGACATACACATCTTGTTGAATTTTTACTTTGAACGGTTACAACAATTGAGTTGACCATATTAAAAACTAATAATATTATTAAAATTTCTTTAATCATTTTCAAATCTATATAAATTAATATTTATTGTTTATAGCTAAAGATTTGTGTGTGTGTGTCTAAATTAGTATAAAAGTAATTGTTATTTCAATTTTTATCATTAAAATGATTGTACCGAGCGCAGTTCAAGCTATGAATGAAATTAAACATTATGGTAATTTATTATTACTATTACTATTATTACTTGTTTTTTAGATGATTATTTTGAAGTTATTAAAGAAAGTCTGGAATTCTATTATCCAGAAATACATGGAATCATGGATAAGCCAGCATCAATAATTCCAGACTTGATATTCAATCATACATCAATATGGATATTTACTGTAATCGATGAGTTCCTATGGGATATCGAACAAAACAATTTGTCAAAAGATATGGAACCCGAATACCCCTGTGGTGATGGATGTCATTGCTGCGCTGCCAGATATCGGAAGTATGTGAAATGGGCTTTGAATAAAGCTCTTCGACAATACTACTATAGTAGAATTATCTCTTTATAATAAATTTGTTGTATATGTCTTGGTTTTCATTATATAGTAATAATGTTAATAATAATAATAATAATAATAAAAATTATTATAATAATAATAATATTAATAATAATAATATTAATAATAATAAGTATATTAATAATAATAATAATAATTATAATAATAATAATATTAATAATAATAACATTAATAATAATAAGTATATTAATAATAATAATAATAATAATAAAATTAATTTACAAAATATATACTACTTATAAAAATAAGAAGTAAATTAAAATTTAAAAATGTTTAAAAATAATATGACATTGAGAAATTTTGAATGATCTTGACCTACTTTTGAATGATCTTGAAAAATTCTGATGACTCATCCAATGACCTTGACCTACTTTTGAATGACCTTGAAATTTTTTGATGAGTCATCCAATGACCTTGAATGAGTCATGGTCTTTGTTTAAATGACATTGAAAAATTTGATGACTCATCCAGTGACCTTGTCCTACTTTTGAAATACCTTGACAAATTTGATGACTCATCCAATGACCTTGGCCTACTTTTGAATGACCTTGAAAATTTTTGATGAGTCATGGTCTTTGTTTATATGACCTTGAATGAGTCATTGTTTTTGTTCTAAAAAAATTGTACTTTTAAACTTAGAAAAAAAATTTTGCCGGTGGGGTATGTGAGCTAGATGGCCTCTGAGCTAGAGGGCCGGTATCCCACTACTACGATCTTGCCATATATCCATAACTTTTACACGAATAGCATTGCACTCGATCGTTTAGGTTTACTTTATCTCTTTGTGGCGATGGAGATGTGGATGGAGATCTAGATTTTGATCGGCAATTTCTCGAAATATACCCTCTTTTTCCACAATTGAAACATTGCAGATTGTCAGTTCCTCCTTGGATATTGTAGCTCGCCTTTCACTCAATCTGGCCTCACTCATTTTGGACTTCTCTGGGTGCTATCTTTGTTTTTTATTCGTCTTCACAATCAAATTTGCCACCGGTTACCACTTTTTCCCCCGAAAAATATTGATTTTTACTTTTTTCAAAATTTTTATTAATTTTAATTGATTTGATAATTTGATAATTTTATTATTTTTATTCATGTTTTCTGATAACCCAACATGTGCATAGAAAAACTTAATAACACGTAAATATTTAAAATCCATTTAGAGGAAAATGAATTATTTTATAATTCCTAATTGAAAACAAGATATAGAAGCATATGACAGAATTTTAAAATATAAAGATTTAAAATCCATTTGGAACAAATGTATTATTTTGTAATTTCTGAATTAAGACAATGTATCTATAGAATGTAAAAAGTAAATACTAAAGATTTCATTTAAAAATTTATGTGTAAAAAGAAAAGTTTGCTCATGTGTGTTGCCCGTTGTCTTGATTGTGAACGGATTTCGGTCTAACTGAATTAATTTATTCACTATTACAATTTCAGTCTGGAGACTTTAAATTGGTTCCATCAACGGAATTTTATATCATACAGTAAATTAATTTTACGTATTTCTTATACATTAAACCTTTCTGCCCTTTTTTAGAAATAGAAAATCATTGAACATGGGAAACTCTTTTTGGTCAGGTCTACCTAACGTTGAAATAAAGACTTCATTTCATGGAATTTATTTATCACTTTGGAGAAATTTGTAACTGATAATTTATTATAGATGCAAACTAATCGAACAGAGTAAAAATAATTCATAACCTCTCTTTACACTAGGTAGATTACCAAGAGTGAAAGTTTTTTATTCAAAACAGCTTTTCATATCGTTTATTTGTACTTCCAATATTTCTAGAATTTATGTGACGTTTCGTTTCTTTTTATCCTCATAATACAACACGAAAATTATAACAGTTTTTAATCGAAATTTTCTTCCAGATAAACCCGAATTTTATTCTTCAATTTCTCTCATTAGTTTCAGACTTACGTGTATCCATTTTCTAGTAAATTTCCTGATTGTAAAACCTAGCGATTTCTTTAAACTATCCACTTCTCGATATTCACATATTCCTTCCTACATTATATTTTAAATATACTTTCATTAGAATTTCTCTGAAATTTTCTTCATTCTGTAATAGCTGTACATTTTTGTCTGTGCCTTATTTAAGCCTTTTTCAGGACTAGCCAACAATACTTCGTGAAGGTCTAGCGATTCAAGTTCAAGTGGAAGATTTCTGGACTTTTATACTTACTAGTCGCACAGCTAATTCACCTCCTGGTTACCTTGGTCCGTGAAAACTAACACTACCAAAAGTCGGTCAAAAATCATTTTACTAATTGCTTTAATTTTGATTCAAATTAACGGTAGTAGTGTACAATGAGGATATTTGGCTTGAAAAAAATATTCTTGAAATTTTTTTAAAATTATATCTTTTAATGTAGTGGTTTTTTTAAAATAATAAATTGATCTCTATCGAGTCGAAGAGAGAATCTAACGAGTTGGAGAAACGAGTGAAAAGCAGTAAACCCATAAAGAAGTTAATCAGATTGCAGTGACTTATATCGTGATACCCTTAGGGTGTGTACGAGAAGTAAATAATTGTATATCGTGGTGAATATTTGTCAATAAAGATTTCTTTGTTGGGATTTTGTCTTATTGATTATTGACTACGAGGAGTCGGATCGAGAGACCTATTCATCGACGAATAAATATTTAATATTCCAACACTGTCTATAATATAAGTTGTTATTCATTTGGACATATTACATACTCACACAGATAATTATGTATGTATCAATTATAACATTGATTTTTTCATTTTCTTATAGGAGCTGCTATTCATCTGAAACAGGTGTAAAACCAATCATAGTTATGATAGTGATCCTGGTAGTATTCTAACAATAATAAACATAATATGTATTTAAGGATCATGGTAATAATGATAATCATGTTTAGAATAATAGTAATAATAATAATAAATAATAATAATAATAATAATAATAATAATAATAATAATAATAATAATAATAATAATAATAATAATAATAGAAAACTAAAATGATTTTAATAATAATACTTATAAAGTAAAATAGTAAAGATAATAATAGAGGTAAAACGCTATTTACAAATGTTGTACAATGCTTCGTTATATATTTCGACCTCTTATCGGTCTTTTACAGGTCAGGATAATATTAACCACAATGATATTAATTACCATTACTACAATACAAATAGTCTTACTAACGATACAAATGACAAAAATAAAAACGGTATTGATCATAATAGTGGCAGTGATATACGTAATATTATAACCATAATTATAATAACAATAATCGAAACTATAATAACAATAATGAGAAAATAACGTCGGTAAAAAAAGTAATGATACGAACAAATAATGGTAGGATAACACGAAGAGTTGGAATGTAATTTTTGGTGATCACAAGTCGATCGTAAGTTAAATTCTTGTGACAAATATATATACCCTAAGGGTTTAACTCATGACAGAGGGGTGAATTAGCTTTCGAGTAGGAGAGAAGAATGGAACGTTAAAATCAAAATCGAGCCTAGGATTTCTATCGGCAACTTGTTGGACCAACGGATCGTAAAAGTGATCGGAAAAGTGATGAAATTTAGTAAAACACGTGTGGCATTTTGTTTTAACGTACGGAGAAAAGCTCTCACTAGATCACGAGACGATAATAGCTATAAACTCCCAAAAGGCAGAAATTGGCCTAGTCAACAAGCAAGTTCACTGAAAGCCTCGTCCAGAAAACCACAAGCGTGAACACTTATCAGAAGATCAAGACAGCTCGTTTGATAGGACATATTCGCAAAGCGGCTGGATTTTTGTGATAAATCAACATTTGAAAATTATTAAATGATATTTACTTGACGTATTAATATTAATATTTATCTAAATTTTGATATTGTTTAAAATTTAATAATTTAATTATAAAAGGTACAAGAGAAAGAAGATAGCACGAAACCTTTTAAGGTAGCTTGTGAACTAATGGGGCGTTAGGTTATGAACAGTTATAGCGATGAAGCTCACTTTTTACTGACGACCGCCCATTTTAACACATTTCCAACGTCACTTGTGACGGATGCCGAATGATCCTATTTTTCTTATGCGCCAATGATTTTTCTTTCTCCATCAGGTACCCAGCACTAGTAATGAGTACCGAGTGATAGTAACACCACTTGTATGGATTATATGTGCAACATCTTTAAAGTTTAAATCTCGACACCATAAGACCAGGTCATAATCCATCTACTATAAAGAAATTCTTTTCCCACTCAGAGGTATATCAAACAAGGACCTTTATAGTAAAAGCATGCAAACAAATTTTGTGGTAAATAAGAGTTTCTTCCTCATCTCCTGGTAAAATTATGTCATCAAACACAACATTTTCTTGCACATTCATATTGTTGCCAATTTCTTAATTAAATCAAAGTGTTTTAACTCCGTACTCATTTTACATAGTGAAAATGAGGTCAATTTTTTTATTAAAAATTAAGAAATTATAATTTTAAAATATAATTCAAAAATAAAATTAAATTTTGAACTATTTGAAATAATTCATTTGTTTATATCTTGGTCAATTAAATTTAATTTCAACTAAAAAATTTATAAACATTTACATCAGCTGACTGTTATTAATGTCTTCTCCAAGTCCTGGTAAAAAAAGAATGGATACAGATGTTATTAAATTGTTAGTTTTTATAACTTATGTTGATTTAATAGCTAATTTGTTATTTTTAAGAATTGAGAAAAAGTATGAAGTTACAATTTTGAGTGGTCTTAATGAATTGATGGTGAAATTCTATGGTCCTAAAGATAGTAAGTTACTTTGAACGCAATAGTTGTTAAATTTACTATTTTCAGCTCCGTATGAGGGTGGCATTTGGAATATTAAAGTCGAAATACCAGAAAGATATCCTTATAAATCCCCTTCCATAGGTAATTAATTTTTGAAAATGTTATTAGTTCTTGTAATTTATTTCAGGCTTCATGAACAGAATATATCATCCAAACATAGATGAAGCGTATGTATTTTATTCTTTTAAATTACTTTAAGGTATTTTATATTATAATTATCAGTTATTTTAAATTCAGATCTGGTACCGTATGTCTTGACGTAATCAATCAGCAGTGGTCTGCACTTTATGGTATTCATTTATGTTTGTAAAAGTTAACCATTTATATAATGTATTGTATCATGTTACACACTGATCCTTATAAATGATTTAATTATATTTCAAATGAAAATTTATTAAAAACAGGTTTGTTATGTCCAAGTATTGATTAATCTATTTATTCAAATAATATGAACATTCTATATTATTAATAGAAATTTAAATTTAATGTTTTTAAATTATAATTTAATAATAACTTGCAACACTGGTAAAATATCGATTAAATCGAGTTTCAAATTTAAATTTTTACTGGTGATTTGTCCATTATATAAACTAAAGGTTCCCAAACTGTACCACATGGCAAACCTGAGTACCGCATGATAGTTATTGAAAAATGAATAGTGTGAATAGCATGTGAATTTTCTTTCAATTTGGTTAATGCCTAGGGCTCCTATATTTATATAAAAAATAGTAAAATTACACACAATACAAACATTAAAGACAGAATTAGGTTGAACGCTGAATACGAAAATAGCAGACCAACTTGTGAAATATCCTTCTTTGGTTTCAATATTTTTATTCTCATACTTTCTTCTTTAGTCTACCGCTTATAAAATCATGCCATATCTTGCTTCATAGGTGACAACTTTTGAGGAAACACGAGTCACTTCCTTCAGCTGCTTGAGTATGACAAGGAAATTTGATTATTTCAATTTCTTGACCTTGTGTTACCAACTTTGCATTTTGTTAATAAAAACTATGCTGAGCTATTGTAGGAATGCTAGTTTTTGCCCAGATGGCAATTACATCCACTGCTACACGTTTTATAATAATATGTCGCTGTATTTGTGATTAAGCTTCACGGAATTGATTTCACTACTGCAAGAAACACTTAAACACTTCTTAAGCAGGGAGCTGATTTATAGGAAGTACATGTGGCTGACTAAATATTCCATGTCGACAACTGGGTCTAGTTGAAGTAGGAACCAACAATTGAATGAAAATAATACTATTACAAATATTACCTATGTTATGATTTCTATTCTCCAGAAATACAGGTGAACAATCAAATAAGTGATGTATAAAGATATAATAAAAAACACATTTAAATGAACTAAAATTTCTTATTTTTATGAAATACGATAATAATGAAATGTACCAACATTTTATTTTATATTTTATTCAGATAATATCAATAGGGAATAATCCATCCTTTAAAATGTACAAAGATATATCAATATTTTATTAATATATCAATATTTTTTGCTGTCTAATCAAATGTGGGGGGGCTTAAACATCTTTTAAAACACTTTAAAGGATTATAATAGTACTTGTATGCGTGATTGACAACTTTTTTCACTAGGGACAGCATAGGTTGTTAAAATCGACCTGCCCTACTTCACAATGCTGCATCACTCATTTTTTCCGGTTAACTTTAAATGTACACATTGTTAAATACATATTAGTAATACTGTAATACAAACAGAATCATAAATAAGCCGTTTTCCCATAAGAGGACCCCATGCCAGAATATATATTTAAACTTGAATTGGATTTTTTATAATTATTTCCCCTGTATTACTTGTATACATTTAAACAATTTATAACTAAAAATAAAAAAATTGTGCAGTGTTGTGCAGGATTAAAAATAAGTGAATATAAGTGTAAAAATGATATAGTATTTTAATTCGAAACAGTAGCACATTGAACCTTTTGCAAATCATATTTTAAAGACACTTTATTATTGATTAAGTACATTAGTGAAAATGCAGCGAACGGACGAAAATAATTCGACTCAATCATATTTTCCCAACAATATTGATTATAATTTCTAAAGCTTTCGGTATAAGTTAAAACTAACAATTCTTTTTCACCATAATATTTATGTAATACATAAATGCTTGATGAAACCATTGCTTTTATTGACCATGGATAACAACAAAACACTAAATCCCGAGTAAAGTGGCTTTGGCGGAGCCATCAAATTACTAAAGATATTTTGATTTGGCTGACAGCCTCACACATCATCTGAAACTCTTAGAACAGTCTTGACAAGGAATTGCGGTAGCACTTCGCTACTCATTAGAATATCATATAGTTCCCGATAAAGTCCACAAATCCGAATATAATTTCCTTCTTGTAAAAGAATTTGATTTTGTGGATTATTTTAATTAAATAAATTTTAAATAGTTTCGTAAATAACTCATGGAATAACGTTGTTAAATAATTTGTTAGATACAGCAAGGTTTTTATTAAAATCCACCAATTCTCCAAAAATACAAATAAATCCAAAAAACTTAAATCACTGAAACAAATATTTTTAACAGCCATATTTCTGCTAAAGAAATGATACATTTTATTAATTAATTTTTATGTTAATTTTGACAAAGTTTTATGAAATTAAAGTAGTCAGTCTTCTCAAAATTTTTCTCCAAATCACAACAAATATGAGCATCATTTAGAGTATGTGGGGTAGTATTTCGTTGAATTGGTTGATTGAATTAACAATGGGGAATTTCACTGTCTTCGACAGTAACAACAGATATTTACAACATCCCCACGCCAATGTCTCGTAAAGCCTTCGGATTCTGACCGTCACCGAAATCTAGGAAGATAACATTAAATCAATAGTTAATCGACCTATGATTTACTTAAGCATTTAATGAAATAATAATAATAGCCCCGTGAGGAAAAGTGGGTTTTGCTCTAGATTTAAAATGCTTTCGGTTGTTTCTCAAAATTTCATAATATTAATTTCAAATGTATAAAATTTCAAATTGATCAATAGTGAAAATAATAAATTATTTTACGTTTATATGTAATTAAATGCAAAATTTGTGTTACTCACGTGTACACCTTTACAATCTAATCAGGTCAATCACCTCAAGACTTAGACGAAAAACACAAAATGCTACAACCAAAATTTGTCAGGCTAGCCTCAATTTTAAAACTATAATAATATTAACAAAAATAAGTTACCGACTATAGTTTTCCAATGGAATTGAAAATTTATGAATTATAAGTATTTATGATATCGAATACCTTTTCAACTAATATTTTATAAAAAGTTTAGATACTGTGCAATCTCTTGATCTTCGCATGTTTTCTTTATATTCCACAAAATCGGTTTTATTCCAATATTTTATTTTAACTTAAATATTCTGGTTTTCTGGAAACTTCGTTTCATTTTTTTGGGTCAATGACAAGATTCTCGTTTTTGTCTTTGTAATTTGTTTCATATCGAACACACGTTTCGCTAACTCTTTCCTTGTTATGCAGATCTATTTTACAATATTCTTGTTTTTTGTCTAAGCTGCTTAATTAATTTATTTTTAAAAAATGTGTTATTGATATTTTAAATGTTATGGGTCTGCGTTCAGTCGGTAAAAGTAATCGTTTTCCAAATAATTAATATTTTAAAAATGATGTATAATAATATACCACTAATACTTTTTTTCCTGGTTACATAGTATGCCAATAAGTATTTATTCATTGTGCAAAAACCATATTTGATAACTCACTGTCATTTTATCTACTTGAGGATGTACATCTTACAATAATTAGAGAAATCTAACGCAGCTTATGATTACTGCAACATAAGTAGTGCGTATACATTGTCCAATAAGGACTAAGTCCGTCGGATTTTTTGCCTCTAATATGTCTGGCTTGAAATTGTTTTTGTTTAACCCCTTAAAAAAATTTACGAAGAGAAGGGTTAATTTTTTAAAATTTAATTGTTTGTTTTAATTTGTTTAAAAGTAATTTTATTTATTTTTAAAAAAATACGTTTTGGGGTATTTTTGGCTCGATAAAAATGCCATAAACAAAAAATTCTCCAAATCGCCTAACGTTAAAATCTAAAATGGTAGTTTTTTTCACTGAAAAATACAAAAGATTTACTGATTTAAAAAAGTATAAAACTAAATCCTCGATAAAAAATCCAAAACCTTTTTTCAATTATAAAGCATAAAAATATATTTATTTCAATAGGGAATCCTTCAATAAATATTTTATATTTTTAAATTTCAAACATTAAATATTAATTTTACAATCAATTTCATCATTCCATAATTTAACTTTAAATTTATTTATGTTCCTTTTAAATTTATTATAATTTTTTTCAAATTATTTACATGCTCTTCTATTTAATTATCCACTGAGTGGAATATATGTATCTGTAATAAATTTTTTTGTTTCATGTGCAATATTATAAAAGCCACTAATATATTTTACGCCTTACTCCCACTTCATAGCCCTGGTTATATAAGGGTTACCTATTTAGTTAATTTTGTAATTTAGAAAATCTATTTGTTTTAAACGTGTTGCATAAATATCACTACTTTTAGTTCTATAGCTATCATGTGTTCATAAATGTGACATACTATTTTTGTTGTGTCAGATTTTTTATTAGGCTTTGTCAGTGTTTCTTAAACTGTTTCGCGGAACCATAGGGTTCCACGAACAGATTTTTGTTTCGAATTTGAATTTAAATGTAATATCTATAAGCATTAATATGTTATTTTAGTTTATAGTTACAAATAAATACTTTTATTTTATTAAATTACTATACGATATGTGAGAAATTAAAGAAATAACGGTTCCGGCATTCGCTCGAATTTTAAACTTCGAACCGTTATTTCTTTAATTTCTCATAAAGTTTATACTAAATTTAGGATTAGTCTCAAAAATTATAGAAGTAGCTCCGAATGTAATAGATACACAATGTATGATACACCGAGAAATGCTAGTGAGTAAAAATATTAGTGCTGATTTAAATCAGGTATTGACAACAGCTGTTAAAACGTTAAATTATATAAAATAAAGTGCACTGAATTCAAGATTATTCGAATGGAACAAGGAAATGGGATCATTTCACAAAACATTATTATTGCACACGGAAGTTCTCTGGTTATCCAGGGGTCGGGTATAAAAAAGAACCTATGAACTGAGAGAAGAAATAACTGACTATTAAGTAAAAATAGTGATCTAGTCCAGTCCTTCAAGGACATGGAGTGGAACATGAAATTATGTTTTCTTGCAGATATTTTTCAACTGTTGAACGAACTGAATTTATCACTTCAAGGAACATGCAAAACAATGTTTGATAGATATATTAAAATAGAAAGACAAAAGGAAAAAAATATGGATTCAGAGAGTTGAAAACCACTTCGATATGTTCAGCTGCTTAACGGATCAAATGATTGAAGCTAAAAATAGAAACCAATATTGCAATTCCAATAAATTATTTATAATTATAGTTAATTATATAACAACTTTATCAATCAAATTTGTGGAATATTTTCCAGTAAGCCAAAACCCGAGAACAGATACATTGTGAGTTTTAGATCCATTCAATTTCACAAATGCAAGAAATTCAAACTTTTCATAAACAAATATGTCAAAAAGAAGGATTATAATATAAGCGGATAATACTCATATGGGTATAAAAATTTTCGAAAGGGTTCCGTGAAAACGAAAAAAAATTGATAGGGTTCCGAGGTGCCATAAAGTTTGAAAAACACTGCTCTATGTTTTAATTACTTAAAGTATTCATTTTATTTCCGCATTTCTGAAAACTCTTTAGTTAAGATCTTATAAAGACTTTTCATTATTGAGTAAATAGAATAAAACAATTTATTCGTATTACAGAAATAAAACTTATCAGCTTTTGCGACTTACAGAATCTTCAGCATTGTTTATAATCTCAATGCTTTCAGTACATGTGTTATTTAACAACCATCAACCCATAGCATCAAATATACAGCAATAAAATTCAACACTTGAATTTGTCGTTTCTCAGGATGCCGATTTATTAAATAACATTTAAATTTCTATACAAAGTTTTCTCGTTTTGATTCTTTTCATTTATTTTCTTCACTACTAGATCAAATTTGTATTAATTATCTTCGTTAAAATAAATGAAATGCATACAATTAAAGAATTTTAATCAAAAGAAATATTTTTAAAAATTTCTAAAACTTTCTTATTTAAATTTATTAAATTTTAATAAATAATTTAAAAATAATTCCGAATGTTTTTCATTGAAATTATAAATAAAATTATATATATATATATATATATATATATATATATTATATAACTTTCAGAAATATTTTTATTAATTTTATTATAAAAATATTTTTACACTCTGTCTATCATTTGAAATTGATTGTTCTAAGTAAACTAAATTCTCTTAGTCAGAAATATTAAAACTTAATATTCATTACATATAATATTTATTATAATATAATATTCACATAATATTCATTAATTAAAGATTTTCGACGCTAATCTAGCTGTGAAGGGAAAACTGATATAGCTAATTTTGCGGTGTAAATTCCACGAGTAATTGAGATTAATTGAAAATTAGTTATTTTGCATAGTTTTCGTTACAAGTTTTGAATAATGAAACAAACATTTTTACTTTACTAATTATCAATTCTAAACATCAAAATAAAGAAAAGTATAAAATGTTTTCCAAAAGACTTTAGGATTTTTTTGTCAAATATATTTATCAATATAATACTTCATTTTAGTCTTGAAATCGTTATAATGTGTAATTAAAATGAATTACTAATACCTAGCAAGCCAAAGCTTCGGATATCCGCCGTCAAACGATAATAATAGTTGAAAGTCGTTGAATCGCGGAGGACAAATTATTTCGATGAGAAAACATTTGTTAACCACAGTATTAATGTTTTTCGGCACTTGATGCATTCTTTGTATCAAAATCAGACTAGGTTTTAGCCGATGGAGTTGATCTTTTATTAGAAAGGCAATTAAAAGTGCTACCAAATAACTGAAATTTTATTATTGATTGAATGCATAACTAAATTTAGAAATTTATTTATAGTAAATATTCGGTAGAAATTTTTTATAGATTTGATATTTTGAAATATAAAATACTTCTTAAATTCGTTTGGGGTGGTGACAAATGATTCAACTACTAACACTCTTTAGGGTCGCCTATAAAATATTATAAAAAGTTATCTAATTTCGCGTTTTATTAGGGATTTTTCACATTAGTAATCGTGTAAATAAACAAAATATTGATCTATAGTGAAAAAATAATTGAAATTTAAAATCGCTTTTCAGTAATTATTCTTATTTAAAGAATACATTTGGCTCCCTTAAAATTTCAAAACTAGGAATTGCGTCCTTTGGCCTGGACACCATTGACATTATTTGTTTTGTATTAATTGATCAACGATGTACATTGTACTCTGTTCGCTTTATAAATAATTATGAATTTGGAATCTATAAAATAGAATCAATTATATGATATTAATACATATAAAAGAAAATTGAAATTTTTCGTTCTTATCACTCGATTTATGAAAAAAAAAGTTTGAATTTATGACCCCCGTTAATAGGATGCTATAATGATTTATATTGAACCAAGGTTTAAACCATTACATTTTGCTCTTTTTGATTCAATTTATTTTCAATATAAACTGGAAAAAAATCGTTCGTTTTTTAAAATTTGGATCTCAATAATTGCTTTTAATGATTTTAGATCTTACAAATATTTTTGATTCATTTCTCCCACAACTCCTATCATACCCTAATCCTACCGATCCTTTGAATGGAGAAGCCGCTTCCCTCTTCATGTCAAAGCATAGTGACTATATTGAAAAAGTCAAAGGTAGCATTTGGTGCAAATTTCATAATTAAGGGCACATTTTTTAAGAGTATGTAAGAAGATATGCTACAGAAGAAGTTTTAAATGGAAATATGGTGGAAAATAACGACTCAGAAAATGAAAGCAGCATGTCTGAGTTCAGTGAAGATGAAGCTCAAGGCATGGAGTTGTGATTGTGTAATTATGCAATGCAATCATGGGAAATAACTCTTCTAAATCAGGTCTAATTCAATTCTCTTTATCCTTAGTCGGTATTGTTACCAATGTCCTCTTGTAATAACAGATTATAATTTCTTTACTGTCTATCTTTCTTAGCAAATTTATTAGTTAAGAATCAGAGTTCTATCTTTTGTGATTGTTGTTTGCGCTGTATGGTGTTTCAGAAGTTGTTGTGTCAATATCGATTTCTATAAATATTCATTTATACTAAAAACACAAATCTGTGTGGTGCCTTTCAATTAATTATTATATTCAGGAACAAATTTATTAAGATGTTTCGCGAGTTATTATTTTTATTATTATTATTATCATTATTAACATTATCATTATTATCATTATTATTATTATTTATTATTATTATTATTATTTATTATTATTATTATTTATTATTATTATTATTTATTATTATTTATTATTATTATTATTGTTATTATTTATTTATTATTATTATCATAAAATCAATATTTATTAATTTGTAATTATTTGAAAATATTTATACTAATCGTTATTGTGAAATATTTATTATTATTTATTATCGATGATAATGGGAAAATTCTCTGGAATTATAAAACAATTGATTTTATGACACACTTGTGATTTATGATTTATTCTGAGGTTATATTATTATTATTATTATGCGAAAAGTGTATATAATTCTGGGATAGTGCAGTGTGAAGGGCATGTGGTGGTTTAATGTGTCAATATATATTTTTAGCATGTATGTAATATAATTTTACGTTTACATTGTATTGGGCGTAAATATATTGAATTTTAGTCAATCTCAGTGAGCGCTTGTGATAACTTGTTTTGATGTCAATTTTCATAACGAAATGTATTTATATATAACTTAAAAGGACCTGATGATGATGAAAATATGAATATGAATCCTTCATAGATGGACTTAGTATTTTATTGGCGAATCTGATAGAATTATTTTTACTAATTGATGTAAAAATTTAGTCAAACGAAATAATTTTTTTGCTGATAAATTTGTCGAATTAAAAAATTATCTAATTTAAAAACATTTATCGGTAAAATTTCTAGTTGTGCTGCTAATTCTCTATATAGATATTCTGTTAACATAATTCTTATAATTATTAAAAATGTTCTGTGGGCGTAAGCATTGTGATTATTTAGCTGATATTGCTCAAATCTATGATGTTATTAGCAGCTAAAATTAATATAATGTGCAACACCTAAATTGCAATTGACATTGCTATAATTTATATAATAATTCTATTATTTTGTTAGTAATTTTTTATTTATCAAATTATTAGGGTCTTATCATACAAAATGTGGATTATAGTTGAATATAATTTGTTTGATACATTTGTCCACTTGTGTTCACTTATGAACAAATAATTAAATCAATTTGTACATGACCAAAAATCGATTTATTCTGTGTGGTTTATCTTGACTAAGTACAATATTCTCATTTGAAACTGTTTTAAATACTCTTGTAGTCCGTTAAAATTTCTCTAAGTCTGATTTTACCTGTTTGGGCTTTCGTGGATGGTTTGAGATTGAACACATGTTGTATTGTAACGTTCTTTTCCTTGTATTGAAGGTCCGAGCTGCTCAAATTGTTAATCCATGTATGGAACTGAATTATTGTGGCTTTGTTTATTTTCACCATAAAGGTTATTGCTTTTGTGGTTCGTAAGAAGTGTAAATCTTTTCTCAAATAGATAATGTTTGAAGTGTTTTGTAAAATGGAATATCGCTAGAAGTTCTATGTTATACAGTTACACGTTTCATGTTTTGAAATCGCATGTGACCCATATGCAATTACATTTTCTTTTCCAGCCCTGTTTATTTGTGATAAAACCGCCTCAGTACTGTTGAAACTAGTATCGATTTCAAAAATTGTTTTGAGAAATCTGAAAATTTTAATATTGTGGCTTTTATTAGTTTATTTTTGTGCTTTATAAAAGTATAGTACAATACACAGTCTAAATCAACTTTTTATATTTACTTCACATAGTAGCTTTAAATCTTCTGAGTAGTATGTAATAAGCGCACTGAACCAAGGGGAGGGTTGTGTGTATTACGCAACGTTCGGGTCGATAATAGTGATGTAATAACACATAATGTTATGAAGTCATAAGATATATATGTTATTATGTCACATGCCAAGGTCATATTACGTTATAGGTCATGTGGGGTCAATGTCATGTGTCGCGCGGGTTAAATGACGTCATCGATAACTTTTGTTTAAACGAAGTCGCCATTTTTTTGTTTAAATAGCCTGATTTTAGTCAAACAATATCAATTTTTGGCAAATTTGGGTCGAAAAAGCCGATTCTGGGTTTAAAACCCATGATTTCATGATGTTTTTATTGTTGTAAAGATGTCGGATTTTGATCAAAATGTCAGATTTCAGTCATATTAAGGTTAATTTTAGGTTAAAGTTATTTAAAGTGTCCAAATCTATGAATTAACGGTCTAGTCAACTTATATGATCAAAAGGGGGGTTAGGATTGAATTTCGAACAAAATATGATACCAAACATATAAATTTAAGTCAACTTTAATGTCAGTGACTAAATCTACGGGGCTTTAAATCTTGAGACTGGTATAAAAACGGGTATGGGTTGAAAAAACCTTGCATATTTAACGATTGGGTACATTATTAATATTTTTAATACTATTATTATTGGTGGGTTTCTGGGTGTTGATATTTTGAGACTATATGGTTGTTACCCAGACAACCCCATACAAATATCTTTCGCTTACCACTCGGCACCCGTTGCTAAGCAACGTTGGAACTGTGTTCGAGTGGGTAGATCGTCCGCAAAAAGTGAGCGCTATTGCTAATGCTATAATTGACCGAACGATCCATGGGTCCAACGAGCTGCCGATAGAAGGCCTGTGCTCGATTTCGATTTTTAGGTCCCATTATTCTCCTATCTCTTTCAAAGGTTAACCTATACTCTCATATCATTCATTGTTATGTCCATTCCCATGGTTCTTCTTATCGTCGTCAGTACTAATGATTATTCTATCGCATGTACACCCTTAGTTATGTTAAATATTCACACACTAGCTCTCTTACCCTTATCCCTATTAAATCTACAATGTTCCCTATTACGTATTATTGCTTGCCTTATCATTGATACTATTATATGTATTACCTTTATTAATTGTTACTACTATTACCTTTATTATTATTTTTATTAATATATAATTACCATTACATTTATTATTATTACTACTATGATTATTACCACTATTATTATTATCATAATTATTATCATCATTACTACAAATACCATGATTATCAGTATTATTATTATTATTATTATAATTACCCTTATCCTTACTATTATCATTATTATTATCAAGTTTTTACTAGGAATCCTTCATTATTCCTCCGCTTTATAAAATATTTTTCTTGTATAAAAATTAAGCTGTAATCCATCTGTATTTTTCCGGTTTTCGATAAAGTATTTTTGTTAATTCGACAAATTTGAGTAGCGTTCCGCCCTTATTTTACGCGTTCCACTTTTACTTTACTATTTTCAATAAGTATTTTAATTACTTCGGAAAATTTGAGCAGCGATCCGCCCTTATTTTTGATTCCAAGAGAATATAATACTAACAATTGAACAACATTCCACTTTTACTTTACTATTTTCTATAAGTATTTTGATTGATTCGGAAAATTTGAGCAGCGTTCCGCCCTTATTTTACAGTTGTATTTTTTCTTTACTATTTTTGTTAAGTATTTGAATTAATTCGGAAAATTTGAGCAGCATTCCGCCCTTATTTTTCGGTTTATAAGAATAGTATACTAACGATCGAACGATAATTCACTTTTATTTGACTATTTTCTATAAGTATTTAAATCTTATATATTATTTAAAAACATTATTTTTCATGATTTTGGTCGTTCGGATTAATCTTTTTCCGATGGCTATTCATTTTAACTGTTGCAACGATTTCGCTATTTTCCCCGCTACCCATTCCCTTTCTTTGCCCTTAAGATCTATGTATGTTTATTTCATAGTTAATGAGTGCCCACTGGATTACTCGGTGTTAGATATTTTGAGCCGATTGTTGTTAAAAAATTTATGTCAATTTTACAGGAAACGGACGATGAAGGAGCAGCCAACGGACTACTCATTTACCCTCCAATTTCCCCTATGTACGGATAATATTGGCGTTCCAGCTCCTGCGTTCCTCACGCCGGGGCCTTCACGGGCACGAAATCATTGGCGATAATACACGCACTTACAAGATTTACGATAATATGTTTTATTTTTCTATCTTGCGTTGTGGGTCACCATAAAAAAATAGAAAAAAATAAATTACCTTATAAATTAGGCAAAAGTCTCGACGCACTAAGCTGTATATTTTTCATTCATACAAACAAATTTTAAATCGTGCATCGATGCAAATAAACCAAAATAACATAACTGCAGATTAATGATCTGAAAATATTGCTACAAAACATAACTATAGATTAATAACCTGAAAATATTGCTGCAAAACATAACTATAGATTAATAACCTGAAACTATTTCTGCAAAACATAACTGCAAATATTGCTGCCAAGTAGTTGAAAAACACACAGCAAAGCAAGATAAAACATGTGCAACTTAATTTTGGTTGAAATTAATACTACAAAGTAGTTGAAAATTTGTGAAAACACATCAGTATTTATACCTATAATTTGACCTTAACCTTGCGTGTTAGTTTTACTGCGATTAAACAAAATTCGACCTTGAAATTATCTGTGTTTTCTAAATTAAATTTTTATTAATTTCTTAATTTAAATTGGTAATTTATTTTTAACATTTTTAATTAAATTTATTCATCCAAAAATATTTTATTTTTATTCATTTAATTCATTAATTTTTACTTTTATATAAATGGCTATTTTACGGTCAAATTTTCTTGTTATTATGTTATTTTTTATGTAAATTTCGTGCGGTTCTTGATGCATTTTGTATTTATTTTATTTTACTTTTATGTTTTTGATTTTATATTTATTTATATTCTCTCAGATTTTAAAGTGTTTAGTTGGTGTTGTATATTGTATTTTAAATTATCTTGGTGCTGGGTTTTCGTGCTGTATTACTGATGCATTTAAACAATTCTCAAGGCTATTTGTGTGCTGGCCCAACATTATTAATCCTATTAAGAAAATATGAGACAAGATAAAGAATGCATTTATTTATTACCAGACACAATGAGTGGTGTAATTTAAACTGTGTGATGTTATGCGAATAATTATGGCGCGTCATGGTCCCACTTCGAAAAATAATCATTTCGGTAGTTAACTGCTCACGTAATCATGCAATGGTATATACATACTGGACATATTTCTACGCCATAGGCTTTATGATAATTGTTATGTTTACTTATAATAAAATTTTGTAGAAGCCTCCCACAAGGTTTGATTACAGACACCCACTGCAATATCCGGCATACTAAACTCTATTTATACATTAAAAATTTATATAAAATTATTCAAACTAAATTCACGGGCTAAAGATGCCTTCTACCCTAATATATTAACAAATAAAAACATAAATAGCTTCTGGAACTTTTCATCATATTCCTTTGATTTTTCTAAAATATATTTAATTTAAAAGCATTTATTAATTAAATTTGTTTAAATAATTAATTTACAGTAAGCGGCAATTATTTAAAACTAATACTTCAAAAATGAAATAAGTAATAACAAAATTAATTTAACTTTTTTACAAATTTAAAAAATTGTTGGGCCAGAACGTAAGCGGCCTTGAGAATGTTTAAATGGATCAGAAACACACACGCAAATACAACATGCAATTCAAATAAACCCTAAAACACCAATTAAACCATATAAAATCTGAGAAATGAAAAAATTAAATATAAAATAATAAACATAAAAATAAATTAAAATATTAACAAAATGCACCAAGATCCGCACGATATTTACACAAATACAACAAGAAAACACAACAAATTCGACGAAATTGGAAAAATCAATTAAAGTTCATTAAAGTGAAATCTAAATCGAAAAAATTGAATTAGCAATAATTCAATAAAAATTCTAAATAAAAAATTATAAAAATAAATCAAAAAATAATAAAAATAAATAATAGAATTTGCTAGAAAAGAACAAGGTCGAATTTTGTTTTACTACATCAAATTTCACACGTCATAAAATTAGGTATATATACTGATCCATTTTCACATAAAAAAAAAACCATTTTTGAAAACACCGTTTTTCGAAACAACCACAAAACCATTTCAAACTATTTGAATCTTATTTTAATACTTTAAATCTATTTGAGATCGTTGTTTTTGAATTTTCAGCAATAGAATTTTAGGTGAGGATCATTGATTTTGGAACCCTCTTTCCACGCCCCGTACCTTGCATCTCTGTAGAGCTCTGCTCGGACGTCGGCGTGGGGAGAGAGGCATTTTGGTTTATTGTATGATACATGAATTTATGCTATTTTATGAATTGGAATGGTAACTTGTTATTTTTGTTTTATAATTAATAAATATTATGAATATATATAACTTATTTTATATGCTTTTTTAAAGATGTCGAAATTTTTCCGGCCCACAGCCGACACCTAATGCAAGTAAATAAAATCTACATACAAATCAGATTCGTGTAAGTGCGTGGAATATCGACAATGATCTGTGCCCGTGAAGACCCGGCGTGCGGAACGCAGGGTTGGAACGTCAATATTATCCCTATAGATGAAACGAGAAATAAGGAAGAAGTCTCTGGCTGCTTCCTCGTTTCTCCTTTCTATAAAATCGACCTAAAATCTTGCTACACACGGCTAAAAATCATCACACCGAGTAGTCCAGTGGGCACTCATTAAATATAATATGAACACATTATGCGCCTAAGGTCTATTAACGGGGAATGGCACGGGGAACACGTTAAAATCAAATCGTTGATATTGATTAATAATTTGAAATAACTTAGATGAAAAGTATTGGTACGATTAAATTGAACTTGCCTTTCAAATAAATTAATATAGACGTATTTCATTAATTCAACCAAATGTAGTTATTAACTAAAATTAAAGTAACTATTAGTTAATATAAAGCAAAACTAAAGTAATTCGAAAAATTTTATCGCTTAAATTAATTATTGAGTAAAAATGTGTAATTGTAATTAAAGGAAAATGATTAAAAATAAGTAAACATTGATTAAATTCTATTAATTAAAATAATTATCAAACAAAACTGATGTAACTCATTGATTTAACAAACATTGAAATAACTATCGATGAAAACTAAAGGAAGATTAAAACAACCCATCAAATTATTATAGTTAAAGGTAAAGTTTTATTTGGGAAAAATTACGTGATTACCTTATGGTAATTTATTGAATATCAGTGAATGAATTTTTGAATGAGAATGTCAACCATTGAAACTCAGTAATTAGAATAAATATTAAGCCAAATTAATTGATTTGATGGACAAGTTCTCTTTAATACTAAGATAGATTTAATTGAACAACCTAATTCTTTGACTTATACTGAGTCAACCTAAATATTGAATATTATCGACTAAGATTCGAACCAGCCCAACTAATGTTGACGACAATATGATCGACTCCACCTCTGAATTAATTATGACAAAATCCCTTATTAATTCGTAGACAAATTACTTTAAGCATATTAAAACGAAAAATTATGTAAAATTTATTTTCAGTAAATTAAAACTATTCACTCACGTAAATCCAAAAATGATACATAAGAAATCCAAGAGACAAATGAATTGGCTTAATGTAAAAAATTCCAGTAGAAGTCGAATCATAAAAATGAGATAAATCGATCCATAATTTGGCGACAAAGAAAACTCCCTTAAAATATGCGAAAAAATCAAGTAGTTAAATAAAATAAATTACCAAATAACCCGATCGTAACTGATAAAACCACTGTCGTCCTTACTAAGAAGATCCCTTGTCCCGATAGCACAAGATAAGCAAGTAGTCTAAAATCCCTGAATCACTGCAAACTCGTTGTAATAAACGTCGACCATGAAATAATTTACGAATTGAACATTCATTACCTGAAATAGATGCATAAATTGTTGATATAAAATTCACTCGCTTACCAATCGGTATTTCCGGTAACATAAATATCCGCTACAGTAGCCGAATCGTGAATGACATGCGTTTCCGGCTTGTCCGGATGTCAATAGTGCATTTTCGTTATGATCAACGATAATTGTCCATTCATTGCATTTCTAAATCAAGCGTTCTCCGAATAGTCCAGACGAAACCTTAAGATTGCGACCCACAACCAACAATGAAGCTCCTTCAAGTAACTCTTCAATTTAATTCCATAATAAAGTTGTAATAATGTTTGAGGCATAGGAATGATCTAGGGCGTTAACGAATAAACTTTACAAATTTTAGTTGCGAATCTAGAAGCCCAGTTATTAACAAAAGTTAGAGCTCTCACGACCAACGAACTTCTGAAATCCTGTCGACTTTGGTTCCGTATTTTCACCAATCCAATAAGACAGCCATGCCATAAAATAACTAAGTAGAAATTAATGACCAAAATTCCGTCTCGACTATAATGGGAGATTACCAGAAATCCATATTTCCTTTTGCCATGGAGAGACTAATTCGTTGGATAATTGTACAAGTATTTTTACTTAACCAATAGATCAGATCCTAAGCGCAAGTTTGGTAACGATCTTAACTGAGTTATTTTTATATAAATAATAATCGTTAAAAATTTTATTTTGTCTTATTTTTTTTTGAGGGTTTAATCATCAAAATATTAATTAATTTAAGTTGTTGAAAATTTATAAATACCCAAAGGTTGTTTTACAAGAATAACTTAACCGGTCGTCTATTTAATTATTTTATACAAGGTCAAGATATCTAGTGAACATTCAAACGAGCATCCATTTTAATGTTAGGGATAAATAAATCACCGGTAATCGGATTAGATAAAAAGACAAATGATTTCTTACACCGACCCCGCGGCATGGAGACGAGTAACCCAGCAGCTTAGCGATTAACATTCTCCCTTGACACAATACATGATCGAACCAGCTAGAAAGAACGCGTTCCGTTCTAAGTTCCGAGAGTCATGACACTTTGAAATTAAGATATTCCAGTTCTGTTAAAATGATGAGCAATACCATCCGACTGCGTACAGAAAAAAAAAATAATTTTTCCTTCTTTCATTCAGGACCGACCGAGGCTATGCTCGAACTCCCTGCCCATGTAGTGGAACAATGGAGGCAGGTATGGAATCGGGTGTATCAAGAGCGATACCCTTCCATGCCTGAAGATGACCAACCGGAAGACATATCCCCAGAGGAATTCATGCGGCAGTTCCGGAAGCCGTTTGACGAGCCTAATCCTTCCCAGGATATCTTAACTCAGGCCCAAGAGCTCCTGGAGGACCTCCTCCAACTCCAACGTCAAGTCGAAGCAGATGTGGCAAGGGCCACAGCACACCTGGCCAACGTCCAAGATGACCTGATGGCGGGACGGTTAGCCAGTAGATACCCACCCTCACCAAGGCCAGTTCGAAACCTCAAAAGGCCAGTATTCGTGATCCCTGGCTACTCACCAGAAGAAGGGATCAAGCGATTTCTTGCAGACGATTGATTCTTGTTTTGATAATTTGAATATTAGTATTATAAACCACTTCTCTCTTTTTATTATTATAGTTTATCTCATTTTTACATAAAAATGTTTGAGTTTAAACCAAATTATCATCAATAATCATCAGGAAAATTCAACTCTTATTATTCCAGAGATGGACCCCATGCAATTGCTTCAGAACGAACTGACTCAAGCAAGGCAATCCAATAAGAACTTACACGAACAACTTGTTCAATTAGTGCGAGAAACTCAACAAATAAAAGCAACATGGATCGAGCCCACGAGAAGTAAACGATTATACCAAAAACTAACTGCGGCCCAGAAGGGATGGGCAGAAGAAAAGCAGTTAGTGCAGGGCCTAAAACACAAATCAAGGGGTTAGAGGTAGCGTTATCCGCCTGTCAGGAGGGGAGCAGCGGTAACCTACCCTCTAGTCTTCGCTCCTGCTCAATTGGCCTATCGCGAAGCGAAATCTACTCCATCGGCACTCGCAACCGCTTCAGTCACCTCGTCCACAGCCAGTCGTCGACCTGGGCGGAAGGAGCGGGCTAAACGTCGAGCCGCTCGATCTTCCAATCCGCCAGCAATCCCGCAATCTTTAGATAACTAAAACATCATCTGTGTATATTGTGGTTTTCATGTACATTTTATTATTTTAAATACATCATGAGGTTTGAAGTAACACTGTAAAAAGGTTAGATAAGTAGTAACTCTGATTTCATGGTTAACCTACATTCGATGAAATAAATAGAGAAACAATAGAAACTAAAAGGGGACCAAATAATGTTAAAGCGAGCACAGGTCTTCTATCGACAGCTCGTGAACCCGAGGATTGTCCGAGCAACTATAGTATTAGCTAATGATACTCAATTTTTGCGGGCAGTCCACCACTTGAACACATTACCAACGTTGCCTAGCAACGGGTGCCAAGTGGCAGTTAGTATTTTTTGTATGGCGTTACGGGGCAACCATGGAATGATTTAAAACAAATGACGAAGCCCTGTAACCCACCAAAATTATTTACAAATTTAATGTTTAAATATTTAACTTACCGTAAGCGGCAATTATTTAAAATAACTTAAAAAAATAAAACATTTAATAATTTAAAACTTTATAAAACAATTCAATTTAAAAATAGATACAAAATACAAGTGTTTTAATTATTAGTTTACCTTAAGTGGCAATAATTTAAAATTAATATTTCAAAAATAAATCTAAGTAATAACAAAATTTATTTAATTTATTTAAAAAATTAATAAGATTATTTACAACTTTATTTTGTTTAAATATTTAATTTACAATATTCGCCAATATTTCAAAGTTATATAATTTAAAATAAAACTAATTAATAACAAAACTAATTTAGCTTATTTACAAATTTAATTTGTTTAAGAAAATTAATATACCACATGCGGCAATTTTTAAAATTAATTAAAAAATAAAACACTTGATAATTTATTTAAAGCTTTCTATTACAAAATTAAATTTATTTATTTACAAAACTTTTAAAATAGGTACAAATTAAATTTGTTTTAATTAATAGTTTACATCAACTGTCAAATATTTAAAATTAATTACCATTTAATTAAAATTTAACTATAGACGATTAACTTATTAATTATTAACGATGAATATTATTTTCAAATAATTTTTACTTAAAAACATTCAAAACGTAATTAACAATATAGAAAATTACCTTTTAAATATGATTCCAATAAATATTCCAATAAAAAATATAATTTCTAAATAATTTCCTAAATTAAAAATATTAAATTTTTTTGCGCCCAGTGTTGATTTTTATTTATTTTTTCTAGGGTTTTTGTGTATCTACCGCCTAAACGCCATCAAGATTATTATTCTATCCCTCCTATGTACCCATGGTGATTGCCATGTTGGTATTGTACATAGGAGTTGAAAATTCATGAGCAGGTGAGCTCTATTTCTAGAACTATTCCTCGTGATATTCTCACTTCCGGGTTCTTGACTGCCGAGGGAAGGTCTTTCTCTTTCTATATCCTTGTTCTTACTCGTCAATTCCTACAATTCCCATGCTTATTTGTCATCTTTACCCATTATTTATAAAGGTATCCTTCGAAAATTTGAGCAGCGTTCCTCCCTTATTTTTTGATAAATTTCATTTGTTTAATCACGGTATCGACTACATTTTCGTCCTATTTTACCTTTTATCTTTACCTATATTAAAAATTTGATTAACAATTCCTTAACTCACGGTACATTTCCCATAATTTTAAGTAGTTACAACCCCTTGCGGCCACTTTAATAAACACTACTCCCTTCTGCCACATTACATCATTCAACTATTGGAAAATGCTTTCAACTTTATGTTCCTACACTATCTCATCCTTTTCTACTTGATTTTCCGATTTATTTTCCGACAATATTTTAAATTTTCAATACAAAACTTTATTCCCCTTAACTTAAGTCGCACTTCCCATGAGTTTAAATTTTCTGCTCGCCTCGACCGACGTTTCCATTAGCCGTTCCGAGTTGTTTAACGGTGCCCTGTGGATAGAGTCCTGCGTCTTTCGACCAGACCTCGTCACGGACAGACCGAGATTTCAGGAAAGCTCGACCCGCGATCTCAACTAACGGAACTAAATTCGTCAGCCGGACCACCGGCCTGCTTTCCCGACTGCTATTGCAATACTTATTATAAATAAGATTTTAAGGGGACTTGTCAGTGGCACCAAAAGATTCCACGACCATCCAGAATAAAATCAAAATAACAAAACTTTAACTTCGAAATATATATTTATACAAGATAACAATACTTACAATTCACAAGTTTGTCGGTCATGCAACCAAATTTGAAAAATTGTCATAAGTTGGCATAAAAATTTTCTAAACAATCGTGTCTAAGAATTTTGACTAAAAAATTTTGTGTCTGTCTGACTGTCTGAAATTATGAAAATGACTGCTGTATATATAGTGTTTTCATGCCTGGGTGCGACCAATCAGATAATTTTGAGACTTTTTTGGCTATTTTTCAGAGGGTTTTATTGGTTTTATTTTATTTTAAATATTTTATTTTTCTCCATATTTTTCTCTATTTTTTGATATTACTTTCTCAATATTTTGTAAATTTTCATTTATTATTTTTTTTTATTTAACCATTTATTATTTTTATTAATCATTTATTATTTTTTTTATTTAACCATTTCTCTTTTTACCCTTTGATATTTAAATTTCTTTGTCGCCGCTTCCGCCTATGTATTTTCTAAACCTTCTTTTGCAAGGTTTTGGCGGTTTTATGTTTTGGTTTTGTGTTTCTTTCTGCATCTGTAGGCTTTTCAATGATTTTAATTAATATTTGTTTTATTTAATTTTATTATGTTTTTATTTTGTTTTATTTATTATGTTTTATTTATTTTTGATTTCTGCTTGTGGTGTGTGCTTATGTTACAGCAGCCATATTGACAATTTCCAAACGACATTAATTATTTTGTTTTAATTTACACAATTTTCTCCTTTTTGTTTAAATTTTGGCTTATAGCCCAACAAACCACTCCCTGGGCCGTTTAAATTGAGCCCCGCAATTTCTAATCAACACATTCCCATTCAATTAACAATACTTTTATACCACACAAGAAAAGGTTATACAGATGAAATGTCAATTTACAAGATATAAGCAGACATCACTTAAGGTGATGGGATGTATATACATAAAATTAATACTGTTAATGTTTTTTTTCACGCATATATAAGTCTAGTTGGGAACAGAAATTTCGATTACGAACTGAAGTTAATGTCGATGACTGGGACCTGGAACGTCGTCCTGATTGGTCTGTTTGAATCGATGTTCGGTGAGTTGAACTTAGTTGAGGGTTATTGAGTTGTTTTGATATTGAAAGTATGGGTTGGCAGGTTTTATGAAACAAATTTTTTGATTGTTTTGATCTCTTCTTCTCCAGTGTCGATTAATTTGAGATTTTCGATAGGATTTCATGGTCTGGATGATTTTACAGATTATTGCAATGATGAGGACAACGATTTGGACGATTCCCAAATAGTGCATGGTAATTTCGAATTTATTTGGTTTCGGATTTTCAGGAGTTGGGTGATATGACGGTATTGATATTTGCGAGAGGGTGTTTTCGAGAATAGAGAGTTGGTTTATTTTCTGCGATGGTGTGGATTAAGGTCTTTGCATAATGATTTTCGGAGAAGATATTCTTGGATTGTTATGAGTTCTGACTAGATTGTTTGGATTAAATCGAGGGCTTCTTGGATTTTCTGAAGGTTTGAGTTTGATTTGTTCACAAGGTTGAAGATGTGATATTTGTTGACTTTGTTATAACTGATGAAAAATTTCTTAATCTTTGTTGCAATTTGACAAAACTTTTCATAAATTTGATATCATTTACTACTGGTTTACCTGAAAAGTCAATTATCTTTTCCAAGTTTAGGTAAATTTTTTGTTAGTCTGTTGCAATATTTAATGATTTTGATGCAAATCAGTAAAATATTTTATTACTTTGTTACAACTTGATTAAATATTTTATCAATATGGTGCAATTCAGTGAAATAAATTATAACTTGGATATAATTTGACTCCAGCACATGTCACCTCCAGCACACTACCCCCTCCCCCCCGATGAGAGAAAATTTTTCTAAGTCCAAAAGTCCAAAAAATTTTTAAGACAAAGACAATGACTCATTCAAGGTCATTGAAACAAAGACCATGACTCATTCAAAGTCATTGGATGACTCATAATATTTTTTAAGGTCATTAAAACAAAGACCATAACTCATTCAAGGTCATTGAAACAAAGACCATGACTCATTCAAGGTCATTGGATGACTCATCATATTTTTTCAAGGTCATTTAAACAAAGACCATGACTCATTCAAGGTCATTGGATGACTCATCATATTTTTTCAAGGTCATTTAAACAAAGAACATGACTCATTCAAGGTCATTGGATGACTCATCAAATTTTATAATATATATTTTTAATTTTATTTATTTTTATTTAATATACTTTAATTGTTTGTTTTAATCAAGTCAATTATTTTATTATTTTATTTTTAAATTATATTATTATTAAATTTAATTGTTTGTTTTAATAAAGTCAATAATATTTTTTATTTTTAAATGATATTATTATTATTAAATTGTTTGTTTTAATGAAGTGAATATTGTTTTAATCAAGTCAATAATATTATTTATTTATTTTTATTTTATTTATTTTATATACTATAATTTTTTGTTTTAATCAAGTCAATAATATTATTATTTTATTATTAAATAATATTATTATTATATAGTTTGTTTTAATGAAGTGAATATTGTTTTAATAAAGTCAATAATATTTTTTATTTTTAAATGATATTATTATTATTAAATTGTTTGTTTTAATGAAGTGAATATTGTTTTAATCAAGTCAATAATATTATTTATTTATTTTTATTTTATTTATTTTATATACTATAATTTTTTGTTTTAATCAAGTCAATAATATTATTATTTTATTATTAAATAATATTATTATTATATAGTTTGTTTTAATGAAGTGAATATTGTTTTAATAAAGTCAATAATATTTTTTATTTTTAAATGATATTATTATTATTAAATTGTTTGTTTTAATGAAGTGAATATTGTTTTAATCAAGTCAATAATATTATTTATTTATTTTTATTTTATTTATTTTATATACTATAATTTTTTGTTTTAATCAAGTCAATAATATTATTATTTTATTATTAAATAATATTATTATTATATAGTTTGTTTTAATGAAGTGAATATTGTTTTAATAAAGTCAATAATATTTTTTATTTTTAAATGATATTATTATTATTAAATTGTTTGTTTTAATGAAGTGAATATTGTTTTAATCAAGCCAATAATATTATTTATTTTTATTTTATTTTATTTATTTTATATACTATAATTTTTTGTTTTAATCAAGTCAATAATATTATTATTTATTTTTAAATTATATTATTATTATATTTAAATTGTTTGTTTTATTCAAGTCAATTATTTTATTATTTTATTATTAAATAATATTATTATTATATTGTTTGTTTTAATGAAGTGAATATTGTTTTAATCAAGTCAATAATATTATTTATTTATTTTTATTTTATTTTATTTATTTTATATACTATAATTTTTTTTTGTTTTAAATTATATTATTATTATTGTTATTGTTATTGTTATTATTATTGTTATTATTATTATCATTATTATTATTATTATTATTATTTATTATTATTATTATTATTATTTTTATTTATTATTATTATTATTATTATTATTATTATTGTTATTATTATTTTTATTATCATTATTTTTATTTTTATTATCATTATTAATATTATTATTATAATTATAATTATTATTATTATTATTATTATTATTATTATTATTATTATTATTATTATTATTATTATTATTATTATAAGTTCACGTTTTATTATTATTAATATTATTATTATTATTAATGTATAATAAAAACAAAACAACTACATCAAACTTTTATTATAAGGAAATAATTTTATTATTTTTAATATGATTATTAATATTATTACTTATTAATATTGTTTAATTATTTTTATTATTATTATTATTATTATTATAATTGTTATTATTAGTATTATAATTTTTATTATTAATATGATTAATAATATGATTAATTAGTATAATTATTTATTTTTCTTCTTATTATTTTTTCTTCTTAATATTATTATTATCAAGGTCATTGGATGACTCATAATATTTTTTCAAGGTCATTTTAAAGTAGGTGAAGGTCATTGGATGACTAATCATATTTTTTCAAGGTCATTCAAAAATTTTCAAGGTCATAGTATTTTTTGACATTTTTAATATAAATTTACTACTTATTTTTATAAGTTTAGTTTTAAATTTTATTATTAATATTATAAGTTTTTATTAATTATAATTTTCATTATTATTTTATATAAATTTTCAACAAAGTATATAAAATTAATATTGAATAGAAAAAGTTTGTTCAATTGTCGTTCATAGTATACAGGGATAGAACAATTATAAATGTTTGTAAAAAGTTAAAGAAAAATTTTATATTTTTAAGAAAATATGTGCAAATAAATATCAAAACTAATTATGGCTCAAAAGTGTGTGTTAAACCATCGATATGTTACAATGTTTATGGAAAAACTTTAATGAAAATATGTGTAATTTTTCAACAATTTATGAAATATTTATTTTATGGCTAATAATGTGTATGTGTTAAATCATAAAAATAGTTCAATATTTATGTAAAGTTTGAGATTGTTAAGAAAATGTATATAATTTATGATACACACGTGTTTTTTGATTGAAATATGTGTGTTTGTTTTACCGATATAAGAAAAACTATGGACAATTTTTAAGAAAATACACGTAATTTATGATTATCATGGGATTAGAATTTGATTAAAGTTGTGAGAAAGTTGTTAAATTTGAGATAAAACTGATTAATTTGTAAATAATGTTATTATTTTGAAGAAATTTTAAAATAAGACCTTCAGCAAATTGGTAAGAAAATAGTAGTTATTGAGTAATACTTATTAAAATTACCAAAGTTTTATAATTTTTGACAAGTCTTGATAGATCTTTAATAAAATTTGTTAGTACTTTGAATAAGAATTTAAAAAAAAAAAGTTTCAACACAGTAGCAAATCGTAAAGAAACTAGTACTTATCAGTTAATTAAATTAACTAAGTTGTAAAATAATTGAAAAAATTTGTTAGATTTTTTAAAATTTTAAGATTGTTAGATAATTGTTCTAGGTACTTGTTGAATAAAAATTAATGTATTTTATCAACAGCTCATAGTTTTTAATCGTACAATTTCTCTTCATTCCTGGAAATAATCGTAAATATTTAAATTATTCAGAAAATTGTCAATAAAAAACATAAATAATAGGTAACCAAATATTTTTAAATACTAGTCAATTTTAGTTTTTAATTTAATTACAAATATAATAATAAAATAAATACTTGTATACAAATAGTTATATGAATCAATCAATTTCTTAGAACTGAAATCTTATCGATATATTCTGATTAACCTTAAATCAATGAAAAAAGTAACAATTTTCCTAAGTATTTTATAAATTCAACCAACTCAATCCCCTTTAAAAAAAATACTATAAATTCGACTCTCAACCAATCATTCCTCTTCAAATGTCATTTTTCACTCCATTATACCAACTATATTCATAATTTTTATAAAAGCCTATCAAGTAGATAATATTAACCTTTTGAATACATATATTCATTCCAGTAAATTTCTTTAGAAATATTATAAATTCCTCTCTTGACCAATCATTTTCCATCAAATAACAATATTTCTAGCCATATTCAACATTTTTCATAAAAAAAAATCATAAAAAATACCAATTTAGATAATATTTACCCTTTAAATAACAATATTTAACCAACCCAACCCCCTTAAAAATGACAACAAACTTGTTAATTGACTATTTCTCACTAAAGTAAATTCCACTCTAGACCAATCATTTCCCATCAAATAACACTTACCCCTACCCTACCAACTATATTCATTATTTTTTTATAGAAATCACCCTTTAAATAACGATATTTAACCGACTCAGTACCTTAAAAATATCAACAAATCTGTTCTTAATCGATTATTTCCCCTTAAAATATCATAAATTTTCTTCTTAGCCAATTGTTTCTCACTAAAATAAAATAAAATTTACTCTCAACCAATCAATTCTCTTTAAATGACATTAATCCAAGCTATATTCATTATTTTCATAAAAAAATCACCGGCTTATATCGATATTCAACCGAATAAATTTCTTGAAATCCCCTTAAAATAGAATTCATCTCGTGACCAATCCTTTCCCCCTTAAAAGATCATAAATTTTCTTCTTAACTAATCATTTCTCTTTAAATGACAATATTCCCACTCTCTCAAAAGATTTACACACATATTAATATCTATTTGAACAAATCCCCCCTAAAAATATTATAAATTCCTCCTCTATATTCTCCATTTAGAAAATATTTACCTTTGAACACAGATATTCAACCAACTCAATACCCTTAAAAATGGCAACAAACTTGTTCTTAATCGATTATTTCCTTAAATTATCATAAAAATCAAATTTTTACCAATAAAAATAAATTTTCTTTAGTATTACAAAATTGTTATCGATACCCAACATTTTCCGTTGAAAATCACCACAATTTGATTCTGGCAAAAAATTCTATCAAATAAAAAAAAATTCATCAAAAATGACTAAAATCGAATAAAGTCTATGTTTCCCACATAAATTAAATTATTGTAAAATATATATCATGTTGCTCAAATAATTAAAATTAATCAGTAAATCAAGTATAAATTCAATAAAAATTACCAGTCAACCCATAGAGATATATCAATGATTTTCATAAGTATACTGATAACCACACTGAGCATTGTCTTAAAAATCTCTAAATTATACTACTTTTGTGATTGATATCCATGAAATCAATAAAATTGAAAATGAAAGTAATTATCGATCTCTTTTTTACACTGTAAAATCAATTAAAATCTTAGGTTTCACTAAAATATTTTTAAAAATTAACTGATTTAATCAACTATTTAAATAGAACATAAAATTATAATTAAAATATCATTAAATCTATCAGTCAAATTTGATTCTAATTCTTAAATAATTATCTTAAATAGATGTTTCATAAACATTTTGATCCTAAATTTAACTTTTATTTAAAATAATCCTAAAATCAAGTCAAATCTAATAAATTTTCAAGAGATTAAGTGTCTAAAATTATAGATTTACCCTAATTTCTTCAATAATTTCATTTAAAACATAATCAAACCCTAAATCCATTAAAATTCAAAAGAAAACCATAAATTCACAAAGATGATTAAAATTTACTAAAATAAATACATCGTAAAACTAGATATCACTTAAATTATCATAAAATTTCCCTAAAAGCTCTAATTGATTTACATAGCCTAAATTATTTTATTTTTGTCGAATACAAATTTTTAGTGAAGAAGTAATATTGGTGAAAGAGTACATTAAGTAACTAAAATTGGTGAAATTACTGAAAAAAGTGGGATAGTTAAAGATATCTACTAAATAGATGAAATATCAATTGCTATATTAAACACTTACAAAGGTAATATACTTTGAATGGAGAAAATATACATCGAAGGGGAAAATATTCATTGAAGAGAAAAATATTCGTTGAAGAGGAAAAAACATTCATTGAATAAAGAAAACATTAATTGAAGAGAGAAAATATTCATTAAAGAGGAAAGCAATCATTAAAGTGAGAAAATATGAATTGAAGCTAACAAATATTCAGTGAATCGAGAATTGCTTATAATAAATTAGACGGTAAATTTCTCAATAATGAGATGAAATATCAATTAAATATTGGGAAATACTTTAAACGGAGTATGAATTATTCACTGATCAACAAATATACTTAAAAGATGAAAATATTCACTGAAAATGAATTGTACTTTAAGAGTGGATGAATTACTATTATATTCAATTAAAACTTTTTAACAATTGAGTAGATTTTGTCGGTTAATTATATTTAAATAGGGATATATATATATATATTTTTTGATGGACACTTATGGACGGAGAAATAGTTATTACAATAACCGAGCGCGCGTATACTAATCCGGCGAATATATACAAATCCAACAAATATATCGATAAGCGTAATTGGGTGGGTAAAAAACCCAGTCTAGCATTTGGCCATTATTTTGGAATCGATGACATTGCACAAGTATCGCACAGCCCCAGCTATCAGAGAACTACAGCCCAAGCTTTAACAGCTCCTACAGTGGTTTCAGTCGAGAAATTGACGTTTTATTTGATTGATGTTAATATATTTTTATGGATTTATTTTTTGTTTGTGATTTTTTATTAATTTTTATTATTAAAATAGCATATATAAAACTTTTCTCATATTTTAAGCTATAACATGAATATTATATTAATAGTAAATTCAATATTTTGAATGAACATTATGGAATTTATTGCTATTAAGAATTATTGTCTAAATGTAATTAATTTCTATAAAACTTATATTTAAATACTTTTTGTTTTTAGTTGTAACTATTGACAACATAATTTTTTGAATTCTTAAATTATTCTATTATTTAAAATTATATTTGAAATTTAGTTAAAATAATTTTTATTGATTTGTAAATAGAATATTTGATTTAGTTTAAAATTTATAATCAAATAAAACTTTTTGACAAACTAAAAATATTTTGAATAATCTCTTTATAAATTTATGGTAATAAATAAATATTATCCAATTGTTAACTTAATTTCATATTATTTATTCAATTGTAACTATTGACAACATAATAATTTAAATTCCAAAATAATAATAATATCATAAAATGTTTATTATTTATAAAAGTAAATTATTTCTAAAAGTAAAACATACATCAATTTTCTGAATTTATTTAATATTACAAAAACTAAATGTTTCTTATAATCGTAATACCAAATTATTCATCTATTCAATGTATTGTTTACTACATTCGTTTATTTGTTAGACTTTCTACTACCTTCTTCCTACTTGTTATATTGCATCAGATCCACCAGTATTTATAGTATTAAATTTGCTGGTTTTGTTTTGAATTTACTATTGTAAGAGACTTAAATTTGATTTCTAATATCTCAGTGTTTGATGTATATTCGCCGGATTAGTATACGCGCGCTCGGTTATTGTAATAACTATTTCTCCGTCCATAAGTGTCCATCAAAAAATATATATATATATATCCCTATTTAAATATAATTAACCGACAAAATCTACTCAATTGTTAAAAAGTTTTAATTGAATATAATAGTAATTCATCCACTCTTAAAGTACAATTCATTTTCAGTGAATATTTTCATCTTTTAAGTATATTTGTTGATCAGTGAATAATTCATACTCCGTTTAAAGTATTTCCCAATATTTAATTGATATTTCATCTCATTATTGAGAAATTTACCGTCTAATTTATTATAAGCAATTCTCGATTCACTGAATATTTGTTAGCTTCAATTCATATTTTCTCACTTTAATGATTGCTTTCCTCTTTAATGAATATTTTCTCTCTTCAATTAATGTTTTCTTTATTCAATGAATGTTTTTTCCTCTTCAACGAATATTTTTCTCTTCAATGAATATTTTCCCTTCGATGTATATTTTCTCCATTCAAAGTATATTACCTTTGTAAGTGTTTAATATAGCAATTGATATTTCATCTATTTAGTAGATATCTTTAACTATCCCACTTTTTTCAGTAATTTCACCAATTTTAGTTACTTAATGTACTCTTTCACCAATATTACTTCTTCACTAAAAATTTGTATTCGACAAAAATAAAATAATTTTAGGCTATGTAAATCAATTAGAGCTTTTAGGGAAATTTTATGATAATTTAAGTGATATCTAGTTTTACGATGTATTTATTTTAGTAAATTTTAATCATCTTTGTGAATTTATGGTTTTCTTTTGAATTTTAATGGATTTAGGGTTTGATTATGTTTTAAATGAAATTATTGAAGAAATTAGGGTAAATCTATAATTTTAGACACTTAATCTCTTGAAAATTTATTAGATTTGACTTGATTTTAGGATTATTTTAAATAAAAGTTAAATTTAGGATCAAAATGTTTATGAAACATCTATTTAAGATAATTATTTAAGAATTAGAATCAAATTTGACTGATAGATTTAATGATATTTTAATTATAATTTTATGTTCTATTTAAATAGTTGATTAAATCAGTTAATTTTTAAAAATATTTTAGTGAAACCTAAGATTTTAATTGATTTTACAGTGTAAAAAAGAGATCGATAATTACTTTCATTTTCAATTTTATTGATTTCATGGATATCAATCACAAAAGTAGTATAATTTAGAGATTTTTAAGACAATGCTCAGTGTGGTTATCAGTATACTTATGAAAATCATTGATATATCTCTATGGGTTGACTGGTAATTTTTATTGAATTTATACTTGATTTACTGATTAATTTTAATTATTTGAGCAACATGATATATATTTTACAATAATTTAATTTATGTGGGAAACATAGACTTTATTCGATTTTAGTCATTTTTGATGAATTTTTTATTTGATAGAATTTTTTGCCAGAATCAAATTGTGGTGATTTTCAACGGAAAATGTTGGGTATCGATAACAATTTTGTAATACTAAAGAAAATTTATTTTTATTGGTAAAAATTTGATTTTTATGATAATTTAAGGAAATAATCGATTAAGAACAAGTTTGTTGCCATTTTTAAGGGTATTGAGTTGGTTGAATATCTGTGTTCAAAGGTAAATATTTTCTAAATGGAGAATATAGAGGAGGAATTTATAATATTTTTAGGGGGATTTGTTCAAATAGATATTAATATGTGTGTAAATCTTTTGAGAGAGTGGGAATATTGTCATTTAAAGAGAAATGATTAGTTAAGAAGAAAATTTATGATCTTTTAAGGGGGAAAGGATTGGTCACGAGATGAATTCTATTTTAAGGGGATTTCAAGAAATTTATTCGGTTGAATATCGATATAAGCCGGTGATTTTTTTATGAAAATAATGAATATAGCTTGGATTAATGTCATTTAAAGAGAATTGATTGGTTGAGAGTAAATTTTATTTTATTTTAGTGAGAAACAATTGGCTAAGAAGAAAATTTATGATATTTTAAGGGGAAATAATCGATTAAGAACAGATTTGTTGATATTTTTAAGGTACTGAGTCGGTTAAATATCGTTATTTAAAGGGTGATTTCTATAAAAAAATAATGAATATAGTTGGTAGGGTAGGGGTAAGTGTTATTTGATGGGAAATGATTGGTCTAGAGTGGAATTTACTTTAGTGAGAAATAGTCAATTAACAAGTTTGTTGTCATTTTTAAGGGGTTGGGTTGGTTAAATATTGTTATTTAAAGGGTAAATATTATCTAAATTGGTATTTTTTATGATTTTTTTTTATGAAAAATGTTGAATATGGCTAGAAATATTGTTATTTGATGGAAAATGATTGGTCAAGAGAGGAATTTATAATATTTCTAAAGAAATTTACTGGAATGAATATATGTATTCAAAAGGTTAATATTATCTACTTGATAGGCTTTTATAAAAATTATGAATATAGTTGGTATAATGGAGTGAAAAATGACATTTGAAGAGGAATGATTGGTTGAGAGTCGAATTTATAGTATTTTTTTTAAAGG
>CM039680.1:38959029-39124029 GCA_022537955.1 Schmidtea mediterranea | reverse complement strand
ATTTTAATTAAGTAATTAAAATAATTCATTTAAACAAATAATTAAAATAAATCATTTAAAACAATAATTAAAGACAATTCATTTAAATAAATAACAAATAATACTTACCCTAAACAAATAAATTCACTTAATTTAAATTAAATTTTAATATGTTTTAAAATTTTAATTATTTTAATAACTTAGAATTCTTAGTTACTAAAATAAAATACTGTTTAATCTTTAAAAATTATCTAAAGTAGTTGACTAACCCCATGAAACTTCTGAATTTTTTTAAAACCATTTTATCTTTCGAATTCTTTTTTATCCTCATCCGTTTTTAACCAGTTTTGCTGATAATATATCCAATAAACTTAAGTTCATCATTCAAAAATTTACAATTGGATCGATAATCTAAAATCCAGCTTGTTTTAATTTTTGTAGGACACATTAAAAATAATCATAATATTTTTTTAATCCCTTTTTCAAAATATGAGGATATCATCTACATATATCACTGCTATTTTCCAATTGAGTTCACCTAAACAAATAAGAGCCGCTATTTTCCGAATGTCATTCGGTTGAAACGTTATTGTTTATTTTTGGTGGAAAATGCAGTCTTAAGTTTCGATTCTACATCCAACTAAACCTGATAGTATGCATTTCCCAAGTCAATCGTACGAAAATAAGTTCATCCTAATGTATCTAATAATTCGTTGGTATTTGGAATGGGTAATATTTTTCGCTTTGTAACATTATTAAGCATTCTAAAGTCTATATATATTTATAACAAATGCATACTGTTAAAATTTGCTGCCTTACTCTTTTTCTGTATCATTCTTTTAATAATACACAAATGTCAAATGGTTGATTTCTGTATATGAAATGAATGAAATAACATAAAATTGGTGAATGTCAGAGAAAATAATATCCACATCTCAAAAGTCTCAATCGACCAAACATTATTTTTATAAACATCTAAATTTCATATTTTCTTGATTCTAACAACTTCAATTATAAAACAAAAATTACTGACAACATTATGAAGCTCCCAAGGGTTCCAAAGATCATTCTAACTACATTCTTCGCGTTGCCATCGGATCCTAATTCTTCACTAGAGGTTAAATATCATGAATTGCGCCAAAAATATGAAAAAATGAAAGGAACGTGGAAGTCACGAAATAGTTATTTAAGAAGATACACAGACACATTCGATACCTGGAAGATTTAGTCACCGAAAATCGTTCCCGGTGTATATTTATTGCAGATCAGAGCGTAGCTTTCCATCAAATCTTTACGGAGAAGGAGCTACAATTGAGACTAGAGATTCTAGCGACCGCGTAAAATATTGATTTAATACCGGCTCGCCATCTGCCGCTGTCATTTACCGGAAATACCATTAATCAAAGTGGGCAAGCGTCAACAAAAAGTTCAACGACGAATAAAATCCCTCTTGCTTCTGGACCATTAGTGAAAACGCTCTGCTTCAAGCGAATTTAGAAGATCAAAAGATTTCGAGTGAAAATACGACAGCAAAAATCTCTGAAAGATCCACCCGGATTGTTTCTCTCCCGGATCTAGTAGCTTCTGACTTAGATGTAGTTTACGCTCCTTGCGTAAGCCAGCCATCTTGATTGAGTTAATAGGCTTGAAATATGAAGATTTCAATTGAAAATTTAAATGTAAAATTACAATCCAGTCTACAGCTCGCCATCGATTTTGGATCCATCTATATTACGCTGACGACGTCTCCCATGCCTAATACCAAGACGACTACCGTTATCATTTCTGAACCTCGGAATGCCCAGGATTCTAGACTAATAACCGGCCGGGAATCTAATGAAAATACCTCACACTATGCTCGAAAACCGAAGCATCGATATTTCCCTGTCGACATTGACGCAGACAAAGATTGAGGGAGGATGGCCGAGCTCAGAATCTAACCTACTCTACATTACTATAAACACTTATTACGTTTTATGTTGTTTAATATCAGTTTAATAGAAATAAACGTTTAGTTTTGAATCTCTTGTATTTCTCAGTATTGGTTGTTAATGACGGAACGGTTTGAATCCAGAGCTGTGTAGAGTTTGAGACACACAATTGATTACTATGAGAACGGATTTAGCTGAGTTCTGAGGGGTGGCTTTGAACCCTGTAAAGAGTGTTGCTAATAAACCGGATAAAATTTTGATAGTGTTGGGGTTAGTAAAATGCACAAAAGTAAAAATGGAAAATCAATAAAAACATTGATATTCGAAATAATAATTAAAAAGGCAAAATCAATTAAAATTTTAAAATAAATATTTATCCTGAGAAATGGGTATGGGTGGATGCCAATTGGCAAGACAAATCCAAATATAATAAAATTAAATCGATTAGGGGTCCACAGAAGGAAATAATTAATTAGCTAATGGGAAACACGCGCTAATGGCAAGTCCGAGCCAACAGAAAACCTGAATATTGTGAGAAACCAGGAACGTCAACAAATTTTCTAATTACGGAAAAACGAAATTTTTTGACGAAGGAAACCCGGGATAAAAGAGGAACCCACCACCAAAATAATTATTGTAAACAAATGGAAACCCCGGGAGCCCAGAAATAACTAATTTGGTTTGGAACAGAGAGATTTCAAAAATGCCAAAACCAATTTAGTTTACGGGTGACTTGATTTGTGAGATGAGTATAAAAAGAAAAGGCAGATCAACAAAAGGGCCAGTCGGTGGAAGAGAATATTTCAGAGAGTGGAGCAAAGGAGGTAATACGCTTAAAGATAAATCAATCAGCCAAACAAATAAAATTCTTGCGCACCAGACACGGACATCTCCCTTTGGAAGACATATCCCTACGCATTGGAGTTTTGTGAGATCGTGCAGAGTAATTGTGTAGTAGTATTGTGAATTGAATCGATTTTTGTGAATGTTGTGAATAAAGTTGTGATATATAAATTGGAAATAAATCTTATTATGTTGGGTTAATTGGATTGATTTAAGAAGAACACCAAGGATTCAGACCTAAGCACCGAATTTCTATATAAAAGCCCAACAATAGCTAAAAAAGATGATGTGAATGATGTAAAAGCTGAAGGGGTAATTACAGTTCTAAATAACGCCAAATTCCACTAAGCTTCATTATTAATTTATCGGCTGCGAGAAAAACCAAATTAGACGGTTTAACCACATATGTAACTAATGGAAAACTAACGTTCACGGTAAAATCACGGAGTATAGTTTAAAAGGTGTACTTTCATTATTCATTAAATTGAATTAATAAAACAAAGTTTCGCAAATAACGAAAATCATAAATAAAATAGGTATTTATAAATGTGAAATTTATTTAATAATAAAAGCGAATAAATGATAGTGACATTTTGTAAACCAATTAGAACTAAGGGTAAGTAACTGAGCGTAGATGATAAAATAAATGAGTTCAGAAGTTTTCAGTAAGAGCCGAACGCCGCTCAAATGTTTGAAAAATATTCTAATAGATATCGAGTAACATTGACAAAGTTGTATGGGAAGAGTAGTGAGAGACGAATAAGGACCAGGCTATAGAAAAATAAAGACGTAAGACCTTCTATCGGCAGTCAAGAACCTGAAAGTGAAAATATCATGAGGAGTTGTTCTAGAAATGGAGCTCACATGCTCATGAATTTCCAACCCCTATGTACAGTACCAACATGGTAAGCACCATGTGTACATAGGATGAGTGGAATTGTAAATAGTTTTCAATTGTAAAAATGTTTTCAATAATTTCGCTTAACTGCAAATTTCGTTATTTTTTCGTTATCAAGTTGTCTTAAATCGTTGCTATACAAAGTTCAAATAATGATATTTAGATGATAGGAGTAAATATCAAAGTAGAAAATAATATATAAACATGATTTGTAAGATTATTATTATTATTATTCTACGATAAATTTTAGAAGTTAGTCGAAATTGGTTGTTTAATGTCATTAATGTGATTAAATTAATTTAGTTTTATGCGTTTTCGAGCAATTGATAAACTTACCGAATCTTGCTCCGACTGTATAATATCATCTTTTAATTCTTTTTCCTTCCGAGCCAAACGTAGGAATTCTAGATCTAAATTTTTTGGTAGTTAATAATGAATAATTATAAAACTAATTATAATTTGTTAGTTTCTTTTTATTTTGCAGACATTCTTAATGGTTTTTAGATATTCAAAGAGTGAAAATGGAGGGCAATGCTCATCACAGTTAGATTTATCCATTTTATATTTTTCTATGATTGGATAGAAATGACATATTTTTATTTAGATATGGAATAAAAGAAAGTAAAGATGTAGGATGCAGCTTGAAGTCAAACAATATACAAAATGGATCTCAAACAAATTCAAATACATGGGGCCCAAATATTCAAAATAGGAAAGATTTCAACCAGCATCATTTGTTTTGACATATATTTATTGTTAATGCATCTTTAAGATACAAAGGAATAATTTGATTTTTATTACTAAATTATATTTGGATGAAAATGTAGCAGTTAATAAATTTGAGTTAATAAATTGAGTTAAATTTTAATTTCATATTTTAATTATATGCTTAAAAACAAGAAAATAAAGTTGATTGAATTGGTCTTTTCACTCAATTTTATTTCGCTTAAAAACACTGAAAGAAAATTATATAGTTCATCAAATGAAGAGATGAAATATTTAGACATTATTTAATATTACACAACATTTTTAACTTGTGCTTATGTATCAGTGACATTGTATAATTCTCCGTCAGACTTATTTTCAGCGGTGATAGCAACTTCATTGACTACCGGTTAGTAAAAGACACATGCTTAATGTAGAGACATAATAATAACCGCAAAATGTATTCAAAATAAATATAATATGTTGATTTGATCAATTGAACTTTGTATTCGATTGTTGGTCAGTTTATCACGGAGCATTCGATATCAAGGTTTTGCGTTTTTGAGAGTATCATAGTGTTGTTAGTAGAATCGATTTGAGAAACGGAGATGTTAAAAATGTTTTTAAGAGAAAAAAATAATTTGATATTTGAATAAGCTCCAACCGTTTGGATTTTGAAATGAGTTTCGAGCTGACTTGAATAAGTGGAAACAACAATTAACCAAAACAGTAATTTCACCGATTGAGAAATCATTGACATGGTGGGTTTCTGGGTGTTGATATTTTGAAACTATATGGTTGTTACCCAGACAACCCCATACAAATATTCTTCGCTTACCACTCGGCACCCGTTGCTAAGCAACGTTGGAACTGTGTTCGAGTGGGTAGATCGTCCGCAAAAAGTGAGCGCTATTGCTAATGTTATAATTGACCGAACGATCCATGGGTCCAACGAGCTGCCGATAGGAGGCCTGTGCTCGATTTTGATTTTTAGGTCCCATTATTCTCCTATCTCTTTCAAAGGTTAACCTATACTCTCATATCATTCATTGTTATCTCCATTCCCATAGTCATTCTTATCGTTGTCCATGTCGAAGATTATTCTTTGGTCAGTACACCCTTGGTTATGTTAAGTATTCACACAGTAGTTCTCTTACTCTTATCCCTATCATAACTACAATGTTCCCTATTATTATTTCTAGCATTATCATTGTTGCTATTATATGTATTACCTTTATTAATTGTTACTACTATTACCTTTATCATTATTTTTATTACTATAACTGCCATTATATTTATTGTTATTACCACTATGATTATTACTACTATTATTATTATCATAATTATTATCATCATTACTACTAATACCATGATTATTATTATTATTACCATTATTATTATTATTATTATTATTATTATTATTATTATTATTATTATTATTATTATTATTATTATTATTATTATTATTATTATTATTATTATTATTATTATTATTATTATTATTATTATTATTATTATTATTATTATTATTATTATTATTATTATTATTATTATTATTATTATTATTATTATTATTATTATTATTATTATTATTATTATTATTATTATTATTATTATTATTATTATTATTATTATTATTATTATTATTATTGTTATTATTATAATTACCGTTAACCTTATCATTATCGTTATTATTATTAAGATTTTGTAGGGATCCGTCCTTATTCTTCAGCGTTAAAATTTTTTATTGGTATACAACATTACCCGTAATCCATCTGTATTTTTCGGTTTTTGATAAAGTATTTTTGTAAATTCGAAAATTCGAAAATTTTAGTAGCGTTCCGCCCTTATTTTATGGTTCATCCCTATTCTACAGTTTTCGACAAAGTATTTTCATTGACTCGGAAAATTTGAGCAGCGTTCCACCCTTATTTTACGCGTTCCCTTTTTACGTTTCTATTTTTGTTAAGTACTTGAATCAATTCGGAAAATTTGAGCAGCGTCCCGCCCATATTTTCAGCCTCAACTCAAATTAATTTATTTCATTCTTATTTAAAAACATTATTTTTCATGATTTTGGTCGTTCGGATTAATCTTTTTCCGATGGCTATTCATTTTAACCGTTGCAACGATTTCGCAATTTTCCCCACTACCCGTTTCCTCTCTTTGTCCTTAAGATCTATGTATGTTCATATTATATTTAATGAGTGCCCACTGGACTACTCGGTGTTAGAGATTTTGAGCCGATTGTTGTTAAAAATTTATGTCAATTTTACAGGAAACGTCTGGTGAAGGAGTAGCCAAGGGACTACTCATTTACCCTCCAATTTCCCCTATGTACGGATAATATTGACGTTTCGGCTCCTGCGTTCCGCACGCCGGGCCTTCACGGGCAGGATCTATTGGCGATTTTACACGCACTTACACAGTTCGATAGTGTGTTTTATTTTTCTATCTTGCGTTATGTTTTGGCTGTGGGCCACCAAAAATAAAATAATAGAAAAAATAAATTACCAAATGAATTAGGCAAAAATCTCGACGCATAAACTGTATATTTAGCATTCATATAAACAAATTTTAAATCGGGCATCGATGTACATAAACCAAAATAACATAACTGTAGATTAACAATCTGAAAATATTGCTACAAAACATAACTGTAGATTAATGATCTGAAAATATCTAAAAAAATCACACAACAAAGTAAGATTTGTAAAAAATGTGCATCTTAAATTTGGTTGAAATTAATACTACAAACTAGTAGTTGAAAATTTGGGAAAACACATCAGTATTTATACCTATAATTTGGCCTTAACCTTGCGTGTTAGTTTTATTGCGATTAAACAAAATTCAACTTTGAAATTATTTGTGTTATCTAAATTAAATTTTTATTTATTTCTTAATTTAAATTGGTAATTTATTTTTAACATTTTTAAATAAATTTATTCAGGTAAAAATATTTTATTTTTATTTATTTAATTCATTAATTTTTACTTTTATATAAATGGTCATTTTACGGTCGAATTTTCTTGTTATTATGTTATTTTTTATGTAAATTTCGTGCGGTTCTTAATGCATTTTGTATTTATTTTATTTTACTTTTATGTTTTTGATTTTATATTTATTTATATTCTCTCAGATTTTAAAGTGTTTAGTTGTATATTGTATATTGTATTTTAAGTTATCTTGGTGCTGGGTTTTCGTGATGTATTACTGATGCATTTAAACAATTCTCAAGGCTATTTGTGTGCTGGCCCAACAGACAAATGATTGAATAGCTTTATTGATTGTTTCAGCGATTTGAATTACAAAAAGTGGCGATCATTAAAGATGTCAATATTCAAAAATTAAATATTCGTTATTTTAATAACGCATTTGTTATTAAATTAAAATTTAATAAAATTAATAAAAAATTAAATTTTGCAGGCACTACTCTCAATAATTCAAGATTTAAATGACGCTGGGAAATGAAAATAGTTACCTTGACTATTGAACTCCAGATGGAAAACACTCCTGAAATTTAATGATGTCAGACAGCATCGTATCTAAGTTTTCATTGCTTCTGACAAACAAACAAATTTTTGCACTATGTCCAAAATTTATATTCTAAAAGAAATATTTAACAAAAATATAATTCACTATATTGAATATTATGAAATTGTATTTTCTAGTTTTATTTCTGGCAGTAATCCGTGGCAGCTGAGAAATGCTATAATCAATTTGTAAATTCTGCAGATGCTGACAGGAAGGATAATTATTTATTATTAATTATATATTATTAATTAATCAGTTTTATTAGGTTCAGAAATTTTTAAAATTAAAAATAGTTTTTAAAAATAATACTGTGAGAATTTAGTTAATTAATGCGATTTATTAAATTAATTTATATTATTAACAATTTAATAAAACAGTATGTTATTAATTAATGCTATTTGTTGAATTGAAAGAATTTCATCGTGGATTTTGTTTTAATAATATTATTGAAATTATTATTTTATTAAATAATTCGAATTTTGAATACAGATACTAAAAATACGAAAAAGACTGTTGCTAATACATATAATTACTTTTATATATGACAATTCCAACTTTTCTTAATCGTCAGACAGTTAAAATTGTTTTGACCTGCCAAAAATATCTTGCTAATACTCATTATTTTTTATATGAATCGTCAATGATTCATACTAAAATAGTTGCCGACTTATGACGTATTGGAGGAGCCATGGTTTTATTCAGCCAATAAAAAGCGACTGTGCCAAATGCTTCGTGACTCCCTACTTACCACCTTCTATCAATGAAAACGACCATGTTTGTAATGTACAGTTGCCGAAAATCAATCAGCAAATTACATTACTATAGTTGCTGCTCATTGCATTTTCCCTTTAGGTCTTACGTCTTCTTATCTCTTTGTTATCTCTTCTTTTTATTCCAATGATTCATTGTATTTGTTATTACTTAAAGCTACTCTTGAAAATTTGCGTTCAGATTTTCCTTCTCTTGTTATAATGTACCTAGGCCTCCTAAATTTCCCCACCGACCCGTTATGTAATATATAGAATAATTAACTAAATTAACCTATTATATAATACGGTGTCAAAATTGTAGTTTGGATATCACATGCTGGTTATGATTGTAATGATTGTGTTTGAAGGTATTCTGTATCACGTATTAGTTTAATAATAAATACTATGAAATCACACAACAAATATGATTATATAAATAACTAGTATTTTTAAAGATTGCTATATAATACATCAGTATTTTTAATACATTTTTGGTCAGTACTTAAATTAAAATGTATACAGATAAGATATTTAGCCAGTATTTTAAATAAATGGCCAACAATTAAAACTTGGTATCAAAAAGTAATAACAAATATGTCAGTATTTTTATTTAATAAATGGGGTGCTGTTCTGGAATTTAGCGAAACAGCAGTAGAAAAAAGATAATGAAAAATGAGAATGGAATAAAAAAAACATTATAAATTAAAAGAGGTCTTTGCTAATTAATAAGTGCGAATGCAAAAGAAGAAAACTAAAACAATAAACAAAGTTGGAATTACTTTGTATATCTCGATGGCCCACTCGAGGTAAAGAAAAGGAAGGATATGGGGAAGCCGAGTTTTCAGAGATTACAAAGTACCCAATGGAACAGGCTGGAAAATGAATGCATTATCAATAAGTGCCATTGTATGGAAAAGTATTAAAGTTAGACACAAACTAGTACAAAAAAGAGAAAAGAAGGGAGTAGAAATTATAGCACAAAATAGTGAAACAAGAAGTGGTAGATATTTATGTAGTAATCAGAAGTAGTTAAAGAATTCAAATCAAGCCAAGAAAGCAGCCAAATCAATTGTGACAGATTGCCTATCAAGTGGTCGTATTATTGGAGTATTATTAGTAGGATAATTACTAAAAGCCTTTGATACGTTGAGATTGATATCATGGTTGTGATAATCAATAAAGTTTTACGTCGTTGGAATTCGTCAATATAGTTATTAATTAAACACGCTCGGAATCAGATCTGTAATTGGTAGTTCAATAATCACCGACAGATAATAACAACCCAAAAGTTTTCATTGTCTATTTCTTTAATTTTGATTTGTCTAATAATAAATATAATGCGGCAAGTTAATTTGACTCAGATAGGTTACTAGTAAAGTTAATTTTAAATTAAATTAAAAATAAAAGAAGTGCATTGTAAAAATAAAATTTTACATGCCCAAAATTATTATATTAATCAAAATATGTTTTGATACTGATAATTTATTTGATAAAATACTGTCCGTTTATTATAAAAAATACTGACTGTAGGAATAATGTAAATAATGCTTTTTCGAAATTAAATAATATGTATCTATGTATGGTGAAGTTGTATGACTGAAGATTATCTAATGTATGTCTGAATGTCAAAGATGCGTTATTGTATTAAGTGTGAATATGTCTATCTTGCTCAAGATACTTACTATACATAATTATTTTCCTCATGTGAGTTATTATGTTGTTTTTTGATATAATTAATATTATATCTCGGAAATCTTCTATCAATAAATAGAAGTAACTTTAAAAAGAGCATTTAGTTATTATTCTTGTTAATTTTTAATTTTATTACCAATAAAATTTCAAATAACTTTGAAAAACAAATCTAAAAATAGCTCTACAAATCCATGAAAAATAATATAATAAATCTGGTGAATTCCGATAAATAAAATTTGTTTTATTGATTGAAATTAAACAAAATTCTTTCTTAAAATAAATTCCACAGAAATCGTAAGATATTGACTTCGTGGAAAATAATGAATTTTCAGAAAATATCTGTAATTAATAATCATGCTCTTATTGCTTCCTGGTAAAAATATTTCGAATGAAATATTGGTGGAGAATTTCCGATATTCAATTATTTTGTTTTAATACAAAAAGAAATATTCTTTCTAAAAATATTTTAGAAATTTTACAAGTTGATATTTAATTAATATTATTTAATAAAAAAAACCCTATATTATAAAAACAATTATTGATGACATTGTGCTTCAATGATAAAAGTTGACGGAAAATAAAATACTGTTAATATCAAGTGACGGAAATTGTACCATGAATCCCAATAGTATCCGTATCAAAATTGGCTTGCGAGCTATTATGTGTAGAACTTAAAAAAAGGAAAATAACCTTTTATCTGTACTTATCAAAATATATTCAGACATTTTATTTGGCAACTTAGAATTGCATTATTTCTCATCAAAGCTTACATTGTTTATGTCATCTTAACTGGCAGTAGGGAAATGTGAGCCATCAAGCAAATCTTGATTCTGATTGGCTAACTGAAAATATGACTCATATGACCCATAGTTTGATTCACACAGGTATTTGAAGGTATTTGAGCGAGGGTAAATTCTGGTCGCTGCCTAGCTTCACGGGCTGTATTGCGACCAGGATTGCTACATATGGCAAATCTACCTCGTCGTGGAGAGATTGAAAATCCAGCATCCCACATGGCTTGTCAGCCTCACGCTGCCGTTCGTGCCGGAAACGCACAGTAATTCTGGATGAGTCGATCCAGGAATCATCTGTAATATCAAGAATGATGATGCGTTATTTCATTAGCGAAATGATAAATATAAAATTTAGTACGACTTTCGAGCGGGAATGGGTGACATATTGTTTACGCTGTGGGAAATATCGTGTTACCTCAAATTTTACGTGTTAACGGATAAAATGATAGTTAGTCAATGTATTATGTCGTTTTATCTAATACTTGGGACGGTTTTAACTGTGAAGAGAGGGGCGAATTAACGGACGAAATTTTTAATAACAAAAGAAGAACACAATCTTTTTTAATTGTATCATTGGGTCTGAGGTATTGGGTTTGCTTTCCATTTACTCTATATTTGTATAGAAGGGAAACATTGTGATTCGGTTTGGTCCTCCGATTTATGACATATTTCCTATTTATTGGCATGAAGTATATAAAGGCACAATATTCGGCCTAAGACTGAGAAAGCGTAAAATAATTCGGTTGACATATTAGTTTATTGTCTAAACATAAAACTCATCGAAAGCATAACTGGTTCGGCCGTGGAACACGACATTACATAGTTCATTCCATAGGGTCGGAATTCCTATGACGGCTTTATTCCAGTCGTAGGCTAGTATTCTAGGTAATTGATTTGGTGATTTTCGAACTTTAGTGCTCGGACTATAGCTGAATTTTTGGTGACTTAGGAGCTCCTTATAGATGGGTGATTAAAACTTTTCAGTAAAAATAAAACATAGTTCTACCTTTATCTTCTTTTATCTCTCTCAGGTTATTCTTCCTGGTCTCGCTTCGTCGAACGAAGTTATTGTAGTTCGGCTTTTCATCCTTCTGCTTCGAAGTCATCTGGATTATTTCTTGTTGACTATTCATTAAAGTTGCTGGAAAATGTGTCGATTTTTCATGTGATTGGTTATATCTCCAACGGCGCAGGCGTGACCTTTAAGTGGCGACGAATCGATATATTTCTTTCCATTGACATTTGAAAACAATTTTCATCGTGCAAGATTGGTAAGAAAATTCTGATATTTTCTGCACCCATTTTCTGCATTGTCAGTCATCAGTGGTGTGCTGCAAAGTTCGACCGTACGTTAGAGCAGAAGATAGCGTACTCGTACGGTACGTAATTTACTAAAAATAATAGCGTACGCGTACGGTACGTTCGTATTCTGTACGTATGAGCAGCCTTTAATATTAGTTGCTTCTCGTGACCTTACATTTTTTTCTCGTCTTTTTCTCGTCGTTTTTTCTCTTCTTTATTACGTCACTTTAGAGTTTTTATTTGTAGTTTCGTTTCAGCGAAGAGGTAAATTATTATTTTGGTTTTATTTTGTATAATTTGATTATTTTCTCTACAGAAACAAAACAGGCTGACGGATTCATAGTTTTTTTGCATGGGTTAGTACGGCCGCGTGGCAATAACGCACATGGCGAGTGCAGGCTGTGCCTTGTAAAGGAATAATACACAATGTTGGCCGCAGTTAATGTGTTAAGGCACTTGAAAATTAGCGGAGTTGCGGCAATTTAGGTTTCCTGTCTGCAGTGTTGAAGTTTGGTGTCGTTGTTCTAACTTCCGCGGATGCATCACGCAATCTTATCATGTATAATAATAATAATATATCATTTTAAGGGGTAATCATAACTTAATATAAATGTTTGTAATTTAAAAAACATTTTTTATTTGATTTGTGTTTTAACTAATAATTTAATAAGCATTTAAAAGAATTTTATTCTATGGATTTTCAGAAAATCATTTTCTCTATTTAATATTGTTTACAACTTTACATTACAGAAAATAAAATATGCCCCACATGAAAGGGAAATAGAGGGATCACGTCATTGTTCTTTCAGAGACCGCCAATAACTTTCAACTGTTCAAAAGTATTTTGGGGTATTGGTAATCGTATCCGAGCACACATGGGTATTGAAACTGCAACAGACCTAGCCAAATGTGTCAAAGTGCCAATTGAAATTCTGGAATGCTTCAAAGCAGCAGATGCTGTTAATCAATCTGAAAAACAAGAAAACACAAGAAAACGAAATCTAGATAAAGCGGTTACATCCACATCGTTGTCCTCATCGTCCGCAAAGCAACCGAAACTAAACAATATGTTTAAAAATATTGAGAAAGCTGAAGTGGATGAATCTATTGAAAGAAGGATGTATAGCACAGGTATTAGTTTCAATGTTGTTAACAACAAACATTTTAGAGAAATGTGCTCACAAATCGGAATATTTGGACCAGCACACAAGCCACCATCTGATCATCCTATAAGAACGACATTGCTTGACAAAGAATATGCTAAAGTACAAAATCGAGTCCAAACGTCTATCTTTACTGATTTAAATCTCAAGATGGGTACTATTGTAAGTGATGGGTGGTCTGATTCACAACAGAAGCCATTATTGAACATTTTGTTGGTGACCTCATCTGGGTCAACATTTATAAAAAGTATTGATACAACTGGTAACACAAAGGATTCTGATTACATTGCCCAAGTAATCATGTCATCAATAGAAAAAATTGGACCCGAGTCGATTCTTCAAGTTATCACAGACAGTGCAGCTAACTGTAAAGCAGCATGGCAGATAATTGCAAAAAAGTTTCCAAAAATTGTTTGTGGTCCATGTTCTGCCCACTGCCTTGACTTTTTACTCGAAAACTGGGGTAAATTAATTTGGATTTCTTCAATTTTGAAAGACGTGATTGCTGTTGTAAAGTTTATAAAAGGACATGATGGCTCACGAGCTATGTTGAAGAAACATTCTCCTAATAACTTTTTGCTCCATCCAGCTGAGACACGCTTTGGCACTTGTGTTATCATGACTCAACGTTTAGTGGAACTTAAAGATACTTTGCAGGAAATGATTGTGAGCAGAGAATACAATGCGTGGTTAAGCAACAAGAGCTACAAAATAGCGGGTGAAGAAGTATCTGTTTCAGTTCTGTCTGAACCATTTTGGAAAAAGTGTCAGTTATACTTGGATATAAACTAACCAGTTTTTGAACTGCTACAACTTGTTGATGGTGATGTCTCTGTTACAGGAAAGATTTATTTCAAAATGTTTACAATCCAAGAATTTATTAACAACTTTCCAAATATATCGCAAGCTCAGCGTAAAGAGTTGTATGATTTATTTGCTAGAAGATGGACGATGATGCACACAACGCTTTAGGCCGCTGGATTCATTTTAGATCCGGAGTATGTGAACATGACTCAGCATGCAAATGATGAAGTCATGACTGGATTCTATCAACTAGTAGAACTATTGCATCCTGATGTGGAGGAGAAAGTCATTATGACAAACCAACTAAATAACTTTAGATCAAGTCAGGAAATATTTGCACGCCCAGTAGCAAATGCTGCAGCAAGTACCATGCCAGGACATCGATGGTGGTACAGTTTTGGATCGGGTGTACCGGAGCTCCAGAGATTTGCTATACGCGTATTAAGCCAAACCGCAACTTTGAGTGCTGCTGAAAGGAACTGGAGCTTATTTGGTTTCTTCCAGAATAAAAGGAGGTCTCGACTGAATCCGAAGACCATTGAGAAGATGGTCTATATCCATGCCAACACACGTTTAATGGACAAAGTGGAAGAAGTGGATTATGTTAACGGATATGTTAAAGAGAACGTGAAATGGAATGAACCGAATGATGATATCAGTGATACGTCAGAAGACTCAGTACAAGAAGAGTCTGATTCTCCAGATGATTAGAATTTAGATACAGTTTTGCAACTTTATACCTTCATTCTTTATAATACTGTTGATATTAAAGTGATAAAGATGAATATTTCAATACAATTCAAAAGTCACTGCTGGAATTTAATCAATTGATGACCGTAGTTTTTTGTTAGAAAATTGTAATAAAAATACACAATTACACGGAATTATTTTAAAACGTTTTCCATTCTTTAATTTTTAATTTTGTTATTCCTTGTTAATTCTATAATAAAAAAAATATTTCGACTAACACGAAATGTAGAAAAATTAGCGTACGCTATTTATTAATTTAGCCAAAAAATAGCGTACGCGTACGGTGCGCATTTCAGCAGAAAAAATAGCGTACGTTCCGTATGTACGGTCGAACTTTGGTGTGCTGTGACATCGTGGAATATCGTGTTACACATTTGATGACTTTGTCACAATTTATTTCAGTGATCTCGGAGGAATTTTTATTAAATAATTTCCGCTTCTCAGTTATAATTCTATCTATTAGTTTTTGACTAATGGTGAGCGTATTTCCTTAAACTACTTATTTATTTACACTTACTAGATTCTTAGATGATTAGATATCGGTGATCTTCTCATTTCATGATTCGAATTGTCATATTGTTGGTCTATAACCATGGAAATGCTCGATTGATACGCGAAAATTCATGTCATTCTGCAGAAGTTGGGGAAGAGGACTGGAAACATTTGGATTAATCGTATTGTTTGATTTTTCATTTAATTTATTGACGTCTTCTTGTAAATTTTTGTTATTATCAATTTGATTGTCAGTAAATTATAAGGTTTTCATATTTTAATTTAGCCGTTAATTTAGTTATTCACTTTACATTAATTTTATCGTAATTAGATATTTACGCTTTATGAAAGGCCTTTGACTCAGATTATTATTATTCAATTTTGCTAACTGATTTTTAACGTTGCAATGATTTTCCGCTCTTTCCCCGCACTCACCTCCTTTATTTAGTCTTAGGGTTTGATATATTGATATTGGATTTTATGAGTGCCCACTGGACTACTCGGTGTAACTGATTTGAACCGATAAGTAAGATGATTTTAGGTCGAATTTTCGGGAGATGGATGACAAACGGACAGCCAAAAGACTGCTCTTCTATCTTCCATCTACCATTATAAGCGGCATGAATTGACGTTTGAGTTCTGGCATTACGCACACCAGAACCTTCATGGGCACGAGATATTGGCGAATGGACCGCACTTACACCTCTCGATAGTTATATAAAGTTTGCTAACTTGCGGTGTGTTTCGGCCGTGGGCCGGAAAAATTTCGACATAGTATGACCTCTTTAGTAACTCATATATTTCATATAACATTATTTGTACATAGCATCTGACTCCCATCATTCGTAATAAATCATATTCCAATACGTACGTTCAAGTAGAGCTTACTTGAGATTGTTTGAAACGTAGTATGGAAAACTGTCAATAGCTGAGTTGTCCTGCGAGAAAATCTGACTTTGCTCACAAAAATTTGTATGCATTAAAATTCTGTGAAAATGAATTGGTATATATACCTGTTCTGTGACTCTAACCTTGCATGCTCTTTTTGATGCATTTAAACATAATTTGACCTTGATTTTATTTGTAATATCTAATTCTTATTTTATCAATATCTATATTGAATAAATAATTCTTTTTATTTTTCTTTTTTAATAGAATATTTATTATTGCAAATATTCCTTTTTATTCATTTACTGCTAACTTTTATGAATTATCCATTTTGCAGTCAAATTTTATGTTCTCTTGTTATTTTTATGTTAATTTCGTGCTGATCTTGTTGCATTTTTGTTATTATTTTTTATTTATTTTCTTGTTTTTAATTTTATATTTTAATCGCATCTTTCTCATATTTTAAGGTTGTTGAATTGATATTTATGGGTCTGATTTTAAATCTGCATGTTATATTTGCGTGCTATTTCCAATTCATTCAAACAAAATCCAGTGCTGGCCCAACACTAAGCAGCAACCATTGTTACCATCAAAGGTTATTTGGCATGAATAGAAAGCTCTCGATTAGTAGAGTACATTATATGGAATCATTACTGTGAAAGCAAATCAGGTTTCAATGTCCGAAGATGCAAAAGTCATAAAAAGTTGCGATTTTTGAATTCCCACAAAGAATATGTATTTTTATTTTATTTTTACTTACTTGAATTTGTATGTCACGTGACTAGCTAGACACTAGCAAACATCTTTTTTTGTTTGTGTGTGTTGATATTTTTTAGAAATTGTCTATGATATTTGTGCAATGCACAGTTTTGCATTCAATACAATGAATAGTTGAATACATACCAGATTGGTTCATTAACTTATTTTAGTGCTATCTATTCCATTTATGACTGATTCAATGCATTATTGCTTTTGTTTAGTCTGGTGACTGCGTATTGATTATGTATAATTCATCATATTAATGCGGTACAGCTTGTTTATTATTATTATTCACAGAAAATCAGACATAATGGCCGCCTCAACAGTGACCGCGACGACTGGTACTCGTAGTAGGGATATAATCTGGTTGATTGGACACCCCAAGAATATGATAACAGGTGCTCGCCCTCCTTCTGGTCGTGACATAATGAGGAACTTTGTTTACTATTGTTGGGCCAGAACACAAACGGCCTTGTAAATGTTTAAATGAATCGGTAACACACATGCAAATATAACATGCAGCTTTAAATTCAAACCTATGAAAACATCAATTAAACCTAGCAAAATATGTGAGAAAAGCAATTACATATAAAATAATAAACATAAAAATAAATTAAAATAATAACAAAAAGCACCAAGATCCGCACGATATAAATATAAACATAACACGAAAACCCAACAAATTCGACCGAAATTTGATAATTTAACAAAAATGAAAATTTCATGAAAATGAAATTTAAATCAAAGAATTTGAATTAGAAATAATTCAATAAAAATTTCAAATAAAAAATTATCAAAATAAATTAGAAAATAATAAAAATTATGATTAGAATACACTAGAAAACATCAAGGTCGAATTTTGTTTTACTAAGTCAAAAAGAACACGCGAGGTTAGGGACAGAAAATAGGTTTATATACCGATGCATTTTCACATAAAATTTAACCATTTTCAAACCATTTTTGAATCGTTTTTTGAAAATTATATTTTGAATTTTTGAAATCACTCGATACTTTTAAATCTATTTCAGGTGAGTGAGAGTTTTATTTGGAAACTCTCTCTCCACGTCTCGTCCTCGCAACCTCGGTAGAGCTCTGCTTGGATGTCAGCGTGGGGAGAGTAGTATTTTTATTTGATATGATGTTATGCTTTAGCAAGTAATTTGTTGTATTGCTTTTTAATATATTAATAAATATTTATCAAACCTAAAATCAGTTTATTTTCATTAATTATTCATTTTATTGTCGAAATGTTTCCGGCCCACAGCCAAGACACATCACAAGTTAGTAAAATCCACATATTATTCAGATTCGTGTAAGTGAGTGGAATATCGCCGATGATCTGTGCCCGTGAAGACCCGGCGTGCGGAACGCAGGGATTAGAACGTCAATATTATTCCGTATAGAAGAAAGGAGAAATAAGGAAGGGGTCTTTTGGCTACTTCCTCGTTTCTAGTTTTCTTTAAATTCGACCTAAATTATTCTACATACGGCTCAAAATCACCACACCGAGTAGTCCAGTGGGCACTCATTAAATATAATATGAACATAAAATGCGTTTAAGGCTTATTAAAGGGAAAGGTGACTGAGAATAAAATTAATATGAAATCACTGCTATGAAATTAAATCAATTAATTTTATGAATTTAACTCAAATGCGAATTTAGACGAGGAATAATAATTTCAAGTTATTATTAAACAAATTACCATGAAAGTAGTAGATTTAATCAAATTCCAAACCAGTGTATATCTTATTAGTAGAAATGATAGAAGAACCTTTTCAAACTCCCTTATAAATAAAAAGTAGTCATTACCAAGCCCAGCTGTTGATCAAAAGTGACTCTCGCATAAAAGTAAATTAACCTAAATAATTAAATTTAAACTATAAAACACTGATAAAGTAGAGGAAAGTTTATTGTAAACCAAATAAAAGAAAATTATCCAACTCCCTTTGAGCAGCCAACTGAACCGATGTAATAATCCCCCTGTTTTCTGTCCAATTTGAACCACCTCCGCATCAGCAGGTAGTACTACGACGCCGGCTCCCCAGGTTAGATACCTGTTCCCCTGTTCAATCATTTAACTTTTGACCGAAAATATTCGATGAGTTCGTAGACCATAAATGATTTCCAAATCTCGACCATCGTCATCACTAAATCCACCATTTGCCAGAAACCTATGTCGCTGACATTTCCTAGAATTGAATAATTAAACTCGAAATTATATAAAATAAAACGGTTTAATATCTCGTAATCACGTGGAGTGAACAATAGATAAAAATTTTACATAGCAACACCTTAACGCCATAAGGATCCATTAAGAAGAAGTATCAGTCGAAAAAATAAAATCCAGTACTTGCGGATGAGAAGGCGCCTATGATCTTTCATGAATTGCAACATCACGGAGTGTCTAACTACGAGGAATAAATTAAGTAAATGTTAATAAAATAAAGTGAAATGCCGAATATTGGAAATAACATGGGAACACTCGCAGTGAAATTGTGAAGTTGGCAATGACACATGAGGGTTTTCCGATGTTAGTATCCAAAAAACTTACCCGATTTCCAATTCCAAATTCGAATTATCATTCAGAAAATAATGATACCTCTAATGTTTACCAATATTTAATATCACGTCATGAAGTCCAAGCGGATGTCGCAATTGTTTATAGAAATAGAAATCGTCAGATTAGAATAATCCATCCGAATGTCGATTTTCTATCAACTTACCGGCGAACATCACTCGCCGTCCAGCACACCGATAGACAATGTGTAAAGTACATCCAATCACCCTAGTTCTTATAAATCGATAGTTGGAATAATATATTCATTTACCAAATGCTTGATCAATCTCTCAATAACGATGAATTACCAATACCCCACGTGGAAATTGTGGAACCTATTTTGGATGAGACAAGTAATATTAATTCTTGATGTAAATAAAGTAACTCGTACGTAATAATATCCCTCAAATAAACTCTTAAATCATATGTTTAATTTTTTTTTTATATTTATTATTAACTATAAATTGATAATGTAATTATGATTTACTTAACTAATAATTTAATCCCACGTTATTTTTGATAAATCATTTAACAATAGCTGTTCTGATTTATGGACGCTCAGAGATGGATAAGTTAACCATGGTTCTTGACACTCCTCACGAAAGTTCGCCAGATAGGAGCTTCTTTAACCCGGAAATTTTGATTTCGTTAAATATTCAGCATGAATCCGATCGTAAGTTATCTAGAAATTTTGGACGGACCATTTATGATGGCCCTTAACCAAACGATTCGTAGAAACAGATATTATTTAACCCTAATAATCTGATGATTTTAGCAGAAATTTCCAAGTAATTGATGTCATTGACCATAGCTTTGAGATCGTTGTCAGGATTCGGTGGCGTTGATGACATAGGCTATAGACAGATTGAACTATATTTAAATTTTGGTTTGTTTTTAAAGGTAACATATTGTAACTACATTTAAATTATTATTTGTTTTTAAATGTTCTTAAGTGTTGATTAATAATTATCCGTAATTAAATTACCCTAACCATGTTGTGGAAAGTAAGGCCTATCAAATTCTCATTCAAATATGAGCTTTTAGAGTCCACTTAAAGTAGTCTCGATCGTTAGTAAATTTTTTTGAAATCGAAGTTAAAAGCCCAATTGTAAGTGGCGTTTTCGATGCATCTATTCTACATTTACCTGGTAGTTCGTTTAACAATTGTAAAATTGCTAAAGACATTCAACTTAGGATATGATTAAAGAAATTAATGTCTACATCGCTCTCGAAATACCCTCAACCGCACTATTTTATAACTTGTAAATGTCCGTGTTGAATGTTGGCTACTCATAATGTTGGTTTTCCTGCGTACATCTTTTATTATAAGGCCCTGTTACGGAGTATACCTTAGATTTATTCGCACTATTTTTACCGTAAAAGCTATTAAATTAAACATAAACGTATAATAAAATTAATGACTCTTCATAATACAGAGAGACCCAGCTCGATGGCCTGTGTTTCAACCCATCTTGCGGATCGATGGAGATGGGTATGGGAACGATTCCGGCAGGAGAAATGCCCCGAGTTCCCTCAACCGGAGCCTCAACAAACCGACCGGCAATCGGAAAGTGACCATGGCTTGTGGCTAGCCGATAGTCCATGGGAGGAATGGAGCCCGGCCTGGGAGATCCACGAGCAGGCCCGTCATCTTCTCGAGCAGCTCGAACACCACCAACGACAGGTGGATTTGCAAGTGGTTCGAGCTCGCCAATACCTGGCGAATGTCGAGGAAGATCTACTAGCTGGTCGGATCGCCAGCAGTTATCAACATCCGCTACAAGGCGAGGGCTCACTCGGCAACCGGCGGGAAACCACACGGACCCACAACACTAAGCGGCCCGTAATGACCATAACAAATTATTCTCCGGAAGAATGGGTAGAAAAAGGATTTCCTACCTCCTGAAGTGCCAGCCTCCCCATAGACGTCTTGTGACTCAATGTAACTCCTGATTTAATTGAACTTTGATTGAATAAATAGCTTGTTATTTTAGATAATGATTCTTATTTGTGTGAATGTTTTAATAAGAGAATTCCTTTTTTTATTGCATAAAATTTTTTTGTTGTCAATAACTAATCGTTTAAATGTCTCTATTAACAGCCATGGAACCCATTCAACTACTGTAGAAAGAGCTGTCCCATGCCAAGCAAGCTAACAAAGCACTGTATGAGCAAATCATACAGCTCACCAAAGAGGTACAACAAGTGAAAGCCACATGGGTGGATCCAGCCAAGCTTAAGCCCCTACGCCACCGTCTCACCGCCGCTCAAAAGGGCTGGGCCGATGAACGGCAATTAAATAAAAATCTCCGAACGCAGATAAAGGGGTTGGAAGTTGCCTTGTCCGCCAGTCGGGAGGGACAGGCAGTAACCTACCCTCTTGTCTTCGCCCCATCCCAATTGGCTTATCGGGACTCCATAAACAAACGAACGTCCGCTGTAACTCCTACTACAACACCATCCAGCAGTTATAGGCCGGGGCGGAAAGAGCGTGCCAGACGAAGAGCCGCTCGGCTGTCGAATAAATTCAATTGATTTAAAACTTGTTTCATCTGTGAATTTAATTAAATTATAAAGGTTGTTCAATTACTAAAAGTGATGTTTTAAAACTTGAGGGATCTTAAAAAACCTGGAGCTATTTCATGAGTATTCACACTTCGTCAGGTAACCGTCGTTCTATCTCTAGGAACACCATAACCGTATCTAACACTCACTAACATGATTCTGATCTCGAAACTTCTCACACACAAGGGACTTACAAAGCGAGCACAGGTCTTCCATCGACAGCTCGTTGAACCCAGGGGTTGTCCGAGCAATTACAGCATTAGTAATAACGCTCACTTTTTGCGGACAATGCACCCACTCGAACACATTTCCAACGTTGCCTAGCAACGGGTGCCGAGTGGTAGCTAGAAAATATTTATATGGCGTTGCTGGGGTAAACACGAGGACGTTTCAAACAATTAGCAAAACCCAGTAGCCCACCATTATCACCGAAATCAGAAATTGACAATTGCTGAAAGTACGCAGCGAGTGTACGATCAACTCTTGCCGTTCTGGACAAAGTCTCGAATTCAAGTTCGCCACAAACCACATATCATTCAGAAGATTAAAGATCTCCATTGTCAGTATGTTGGATTGGTGAAGCATCGTTCAAGAAATAACTCTAAGGATCAGCTGAATCAGAAAGAATACAATGATAAATTAGACAAGCTGTTCGATATCAGTCATGCTAACTGTTATGAACTGATAAAGAACGAGGAAGACCGCATGTTTCTGAAGTTGCAGCAAGAGTCTAGAATGGGCTGCATTGGATCTGTTGACATCAAAACCTTTCGTCGTAATAAACCATCATCCAACCGTAAAGAAAAATTACTGAAGAGAGCATCTCAACAAGGATGTGAACAAGATAAAGATATTAAAACACAATCATCAGACTCGAGCAACAGCTCTTTAGAATCAGATGAATGTTCTTCATCAGATGAATTTGTTGTGCCTTCAACTATAACAACTCCAAGTAGCGACAGGCCATGCAAACGTACCGTTGTGATCACTCCAAAAGTCTCAGCTGTGTTAGATAGAACAAATACAAGTGTTCGTAGATCAAAAATGATCCTTGCATCGATGATCAATGAAATAGGTGGCTCTACATCATCAACAATAATTTCAAAAAGTACAATTCATCGCCAATGACAGAAATTTTGCTGTGATGCTGCCAAACATATCAGGGATGCCTTTACAGCCACCAAAGCTGTGGTGCACTGGGATGGCAAGCTATTGTCAGATATTCTGGAGAGCATGTGGATATATTACCAGTTTTGGTCTAATCTCTTGTCGATGGAAGCACCAAACTGCTGGGCGTGCCAAAGTTGGCATCTGGCACTGGAAAGGCAGAAATGGAGGCAGTTGTGGATCTTTTGAGGTCATCGCAGGGTGATTAACAAGTTTTTGGCATGTGCTTTGATACCACGCATCAAATACCGGTAGACAAATGGAGCCTGCACACCCTGGAGACGGCCATTGGTCACAACTTGCTTTGGATGGCTTGTCGCCATCATATGCACAAGGTACTTTTATCCGATGCATTTGGCTTGTGTTTCGGTCCATCGACTGGGCCTGACATTCTACTCTTTAAACGATTCAAAGAAAACTGGTCCAACTTAGACAACCATCAACCTATGCAACTGCAACACCACGGATTTCTGCTTGCAACGAACTGAAGGCATTTATTGCAGAACAACTTCAACTTGGCCATCCTTGAGACGATTATAAAGAATTTCTACAACTTGATGCAGCTCTCGTTGGACCGGACATTTCCGTTGTAGTTCGCAAACCAGGTGCCATAACAGAGCACGCTGGATGGCTAAGGCCATCTACTCGATGAAGGTGGAATTTCTTTTTAATGGAAATGAGTCGGTTATGAAACTAACAGCCCGTGAACTTCATGGGATACAGCGCTTTAACAGATTGGTAGTTAATGTCTACCTTCAGTCATGGTTCACACATAGAGTCGTTGTTAATGCACCATACAATGACATTCTACTCATCCAAAGGCTAGATTGCTACGATGATATTCTTTTGCGAACTGTCGGACTGAAGATGATGGTGTGTCACTCCTGGTATTTAACCCAAGAGCTGGCAACCCTCTCCTTTTTCTCGCAACACCTCTCTTGTCAGGAGAAGGCACGGCTTGTGTCAACAATGAGATCTGAACGAGGACTGTATTTGCTCAAGGCTCTTCCTCATACATTGAATGAACTGTCTGTCTCACAAAGTTTCTTCCAGACTACCGGCATAGACGACACTTTCCTAAAGATTCCTATTGAAGAATGGACTGAATGCCAATCTACAAGGCAGCATCCAGGCTTGTCAGTAACCTGGCCTGTGTTAATGACTGTGCAGAATGTAGTGTTGCCCTTATACAGAACTAGAAATATGACATGAGGGCAATACAGAACTAGAAATATGACATGTTACACCGATTTAAAAAAAATTTCAGGACCCTTGGGGAACCTCTGAATATTACTCAAATGGCCTACAAAAAATTAGGTGCTATTATCGAACATCAAAGAAAATTTTAGGAGGGTGTGCATAAGAATAAAAAAAAATATTTTTTTGCTTATTGTGGGACACCCTAATATGAATAATCACCACGTCTCAGTTATTTAAGTTTTCAGATTAAGAGTGGAATTTTAAATTTTTATTATAAATAAATTTTAGAAGAAAACTTGAATTTAATTGCGTCTAACATACATAAACTGAAACTTAGAATGGCCAGTTCAACTTATTGTTAGGGTTTGGCTAGCCTTAAATTTATAAAATAGAAACGTAATAGTTTTAAATAGGAAATATAAATAGTAATTTATTATTACTAGTTCAGATTAGACGATAAATAGTGATCAAAGTCTTAGACTGAATCGCTAATTTATAATGGAATGTTTGTCTACATAGAAAGCAGTATAAATATCATAACGTGAAATCACTGAGTAGTATTTAGAGTTAGATCAAATAATTTCAACCAGATCCAGAACAACTTTTGGATTGGCATTCAACATATATGGGCTTCCATTTCGATGTTTTCAAGTCAGATAAATGTACAAAAATTACCGATAAACAAATAATTAACATGTTCGCAGACCGAAAAATTTAACAAAAATATTGAACATTTGTAAACATATTTTTCTACGTGTTAATATAAATGTAAACTTTTACAATTATTTTCACTGCGCATTATTATTTACTAAATACATATATAAATATTTGTGAATGTTGTTTATAAATATACACTGCCTAAATTTCACCCTTCATTCACCAATTTATATTCAAATTTAAATAATAAATAAAAAATTGGGGTTACTTCTTTAATAAATTTATTTTTATACAAGTAATTTATTTTTAGTCCAGATTGAATTAATACATTTCATTTATGACATTAAAACAAACTAATTTAATAAAATATTTTCTTTCCATATTTTAAAATATAATTTAAATATTTATTATTACTTTATTATGGCTTATCGTTACAGAATGTTCCATATATTTTCTTGTATAATGTTTCTCTTTATCAATTCATTGAAATTTTAAAAACATCGATTATAGTTCATTGAAACAAATGCGATTCACTGATGAAAACAAAAATAATCTCATAATTGTAATTCCAAATTTTCGCCTGTTAAATTTATTTGGAATCGGATTAAATAAATTAATTTGATTTGTTTGCAGATATTTTTCAAAGTATTCTTGTTAAAAAAATTTAATAATTTTTGAATTTCTAATAAAATAAAAACGAATGTGATTTTTACAACAGAAAATAACAATAAAGATTTATTATTTAGAGCAGTGTAATGAAACTTTGTTAATCTTTGTCAAGTCGCGGAAAACTATAACATTTCACAAAGAAAATATTAATTTCATTAATTATCAATTCTACGTGTGAAGTTTTGAAGATAAACAAAAATTTTAATTTATTTTTTATTTCTTCAAAAAAATTTAACTCACTTTATTTTGAATTCATTAAGTTTACTTTAAGCGTATACACCAAACTGCAATCGGATAAATTATTCATAATGTAAAATATAAATCAATAATCTCGTAATATAGAATCTATATTATACCGAAATTAAATAATGCACACAATCACGACACAATAAAAAATGCATGCAAACTTCCGACATGTAATCAAGCTGCGTTGAGATACACTCCTATAGTAACTTAATCACAGACATTTGTAAAAAAAATGGCTGTAAAATGATTATAAATGAGAATTATAATGGGTAATTTTGATTAAATTAGTAAATTATAAAATTCGATTAATTTAGTTGACTGATAGCAAGTCCAGATTTGTTTGAAATTTATTATAAAATAGTCAAGTTTATCTTTTTACAGTACTAATTAAATTACCGCAATTATATATTATTATTTTAACAACATTCTTACACTATACGTAGTACAGATTTTTTTAATGGTTTTTGCCGAGACACTCATTTTTTCTTTCCTTTTACCTTAATGATAAATTTGTATGAAATTTGTTTTCATATATATGCATGAATTAGCATGACTGGTTATTAATGCTAAAAATGTATAATTTAATTTAATTGCCCTTGTTACATATTAAAATCAAGAATTGTCCCTAAAATATTTCGAAAATTTCATTTTTTTTCTTTTATATTTTCTTTGCCATTTAAGTGCACATACAACTAAAATAATAGAAGAATAATAAAAAAATAGAAAAAAAATAAAAATAAAACTTTTTAATATCATTACTCAGTGATTTGATTAAGAAAAATCACACAAATGAAAATATTTTAGATTCTATCTGGCCTCAAGGGTCACAGCCTGCTAATTTATTTTGTTTTTAGATCCATAACCATATGAGACCTGTCTTGACAAGTTTACAAACTTCACGATATAAAGTAGCAAAGAATTTAGATAGTTTGATGAATTCCTTGATTAAGACATTAACTATCAAAGTTCTTAATATGTTCATTAATAAATCTGTGACACCTTTTGGCCTATGTTCTGATTTTGTATATCGTTTTACTTGAAATGGGTGTAAGACTGAATGTCATCTCTTTACACGAGTTCGATAGCATGTCCGATTGAGGTGGAAATAGTAATAGTATTCAGCATAACAAGACGTGTAAGAAAAATTGAAATTTAAAATTTAAAAATGTTATCTAAGGATTTTAAAAGCTATTGGGGACATATTACTTATGAAGTCATGATGACAAAATTGTTTCACTCAAAAATTAAAGAACAAAATGCATAATCCACGTGCATTTTGAGAGTGCATCTTTAGTATACTTCATAAATCCATTTGATCTTGATAAGACCATGCATGTCAAAGTCATTTCGGTATACGGACCAAATTTTTCAGAAATTGTATTCCAAATCCTTTATTGGGCCACATGTACTTAGTTTTATTGAAAATTCAAATTTTGATTGTTAATTGAATATAAATTGACCACAAAGAAAATAAAACACAAATTTTTTTATATCGAAATTTATTTAATAATAAGAATATAATTATTTGTTGCTGGATATAATGCACCGCTTCTCATTTTTCAAATCATCAAAATTTGGTATTAATTTTTGGCTTAATGTAATTTTTAATATCGATGCTAAATGTTCTTCAGTCAATCTGGTTTGTTGCGCAATTTTATTCATCTTCATTTTTGAAAACAGTTGTTCACAAATATATGTGCTACCATATATGGATAATATATTCGTATAACAAAATGTCGGATTCTTGGAAAACGGTCTGCAGATAAGTAGCTGTAATATTCTGGAATACCAATTTCTTTATATTTTTGGTTTAATAAGGTGTCGCGTCGTAATTTTATTAACTTCATTTGCAAATTTTCCTCAATATTCTCAATGTCAACAGACATCGGAGGGCAAAAAATATTGATATTGTTGAGGATACCTATATAATAGAGTAAAATAATTAATAAATAATGTAAAATGATTGGGGGAAACAATGAGAAGTGAGTAAGATGGGGTTCTGGAGCTTAATAAAAAGAGAATGAAAACGAAATGTTGAACAACGAGAAAGGAAGAAGAGAAAATCAATAAAAACAGACAATTAAATCAAAGAAGGTCATTTATAATTAACAAGTGCAAATTTTGGAAAACAAAAACAAAAGCAAAATTCGCACATTATCTCGAAAGCCCTATCAAGATAAGGGAAGAAATATTGTTTGAAAATCCGGGAAAGGGCATCTCCAAAAAAATGAGTTATCTGGACAGATGTCAGTGATTATGGAGGCCCAAAAGGAATTAGTGTTAAAAGATATCAGAAATTCTATTCAACATCCGTTAGTGTTATTGGATGATGGAGTATAAAAAGGAAGCGCAATTGAAATCGAAGACACAAAAATAAGACAAGAAATTTTGCAGGAGACAAAAATAGATTACAGAAGACAAAGAAAGACAAGAAAAAAAGAAAGTAAAAAGAAATTTGAAACAGAAATTAAGCAAGGTCAAAGCAAAGCAAAGCAACTAAATCAGAGTTAACGATCTCAGAAACCCACCGCAGTAGTCAAGTGATTGTGAAATCCAATTGATCCGAAAAGTGCTATTCTTCCCGAAGGGTCGTAATAAGCACCAAATTGTGATTGATTGATAATTCGTTGTGTAATTTTAAAGTGGAGATAAAGTGTATTAATCAATAAAGTTTATATCGTTTGGAGTTCGTTATTGTTGTTGAAAAGCACGCTTGGAGTCAGATTGACAATAATTTTTATTCGAATTCACCAACAACCCCAACAATATGAGACTCTAAAAAAGAATCTAAATGAGAATCTAAAAACCTCTTTTCGAAATTTTCTTTCAGCATTTTCAGTTGTTTCTCATATTTTTCAAATTTTAATTGTGGATGTTTAAGCAGAAGAGTCTTACAACTAGAAAAATTGTATAAATTTTCTTTTTTATTTGTATTTTCCACATGGATATCTTTTGTTTGTATGAATTTATTTGATCATACAGTGAAGTTATGAGCATGTTTTTACCCTGAAGGTTTATATTGAGTTGACTGAGATGACCAGTAATATCAACTGAGAAAGACAAATCTTGTATCCAATTAACTTCTTTAAGTTCAGAGCAGTCATAATCTTTAATTTCTAAAAAAGTATGATTTCGTCCAACAGTTGTAAAAATCTTCTTAAAACTTTATGACTCTAAAGCCAACGAACTTCAGTATAATATGGCAAATCTTCGTAATCAGATTCCACATCTTTCAACAATGTCGTAAATTCCCGATGGTTTAAACCTCGTGCACGAATAAAATTAACAACTTTAGCAACTTTTTTGAATACATTATCAGTTTTAATTACTTTTGAACATAAAACTTACTGGTGGATAATACAATGAAAGTGGGAAAAGATGTATTATCTTGGGTTTTAAAATAATTTTTTAGTCTACCAACGACACCACAAATAGCTTCCGTCATCGAAGGCGCGCCATAAATTGCTAAAGATGCTAAGTTATTCATTGAAAGATTATATTTTTAATAGCCATCATAAGTACATCGAAAATATCATATCCAGTTGTCGTACAATGCATTGGAATTACTTCTAATAACTTTTCAGTATAGACCAAAAAGATCACATCACTGTTTTGAGAATGTATAACATTGCAAATAACTCATGTATTAAAGCATTATTTTCCAATATTTTGACCAAAAATACACATTTTATCCTCTTTTAGAGATGTGAAGGTCCCCAAAAAATTAATTGTTTTTTAGTGTTATCAATTCAGTGTATTGTAAGTATGTGTATTATAAAGTTAAAATGGAATAATATAATATTTGTTTTATTTTCAAATAGAATATGTTAAATAAAAAAGCAAATGTCTTTTTATGATTAGAAAATAAAATAGGCTCTCAAACAGTGGTGTTGTCGAGCCGGAACGCTACGGAACGTCGTTCCGGTACTTCCTTTTTGGATAGGAATGCGTTCCGGAACTAAAGATGATTTCTGATAACGAGAATTGGCTGACGTATTGATTTCATGTATTGTTAAAAATATTTATGCAATATTGTTTGAGTATCTAATATGCGTATTTTCTAATTTGTTAACTGATTTTTATTAAACGTTATTGTAATAAATACACACACACATATATATATATATATATATATATATATATATATATATATACACACAAAATGGGTTTCGTAATGATTTTCGTTTCCTTTCCTTTTTATGCTATATACAGGGCCGATCCTGGCGACGGGCGAAAATTGGGGGAAATCTTCCCCCGTCGTCAAATTTGGGACATGAGACCGCACAGAGCGGCCGCCTACCCAAGATCGGCTCGGTCTACATAATTATATATACGCGTTCCGGTAAAAAAAATTTAGCACAACACCACTGCTCTCAAATTTCTCAAAAGTCCATTTTTAATAAAGTGCTCCTCACAACGGGAAACATTGACACTCACTAACAAAAATTTTTCAAATTCAAATTACGCATATATAAACTGCAATGTATGTTCATTACTGTTTTTATATAAATTTATTAATTATTTCTTCGCAAAAAAACAAAACCAGTCAAATAAAATTTCTATTATAAAAATGAAATGCATTTATTATGATGATCAAAAACTTTATAAAAAGATTTAATAATTAAATTTGTAATTATTATAATACTTTGCATTGTCAAAAAATAGACCTAATATCGACTATAAATAGGCACTCTAACAATACGGAGATCATTTACAAATATTTTTCCAGTCGGACCAGCAAAGCACTGTCCGATATTTTTGACTGAAAGTATTGAGTGTGTAAAACGAATATACATTTAGTAATAGATTTTGACTATTCAGAAGCTCTCGGTTGCAATCGACAATTTAAAAAGTATTATATTTCGTATTTGAATTTATTTACAATTATTTATTTCATCATAATATTTTAAACTTTTGTTGTATCTTAATTATTGTAAAGCAAGTGCATACACAAGCGATAACCCGTCCTAAAATAATTTCATGTTTTTGAGACTGTTGGGTTTGGATAGGTTTTTATGCAATATAATATTTAAAAACCTACCACAATCAACAAAAGAGTAGTTTATCTGGGTTAAGTGAAATGGAAATTGACTTCAAAGACCATTTTAGAAAAATGAATGCGGAGATAGGTTCGTTTTTATTTTTAAATTTGTATCATAAAAAGAAAAATAATGTAATTATCCAAATGAAGATTAATAGGCACAAAGCAATTTACTGTATTTTATACAGTTATGATTTTAATATACAAATAATCATTTTTGTACGGTCTATTTTACATGATTTTTAAACGACCCATTCGAAAACAATATACTCCTAATCCTGTTTTAACAGCAGTGGTTTTTAATACCCAGAAAAAAAGTTTCGTTTTTTGGTTTTCACTATATAATTAGGGAATTTCCGTTCCATGCTCAATAATTCAGTACCTGTAATGGCACTCATGTCTTCAGTTTTCCAAATCTGATCTTCGCGTGGCATCTCACTTTCCAACATTACTCGAGCTCTTTCGATTAATGATTCTAAGCCATCATTTCCGGAGATCTGTAAAGCCTTTGAGACTCCGACGGGAAGCCCAAAGACACAAGTTATTGCAATTCCGTCGTCACCAATTCTAGCCAGCTCTCCCAAGCGTTTTAGAGAACCTAGATAGTGGTCGACGGTTTCACCTGGATTCCATTTCCTCGACCTAAAAGCTTCGTATGCTGCGTATAGGCTTAAACAAAAAACTTTGAGCAAGGCGGACTTTGAGTGGGTTTATCTGCTTCTTGCTGCTTGATGTCTCCGAATGTCTAAAGCAGGACCTTCTAAACGTAGGGAGAATATTTGATCCAGTTAATTAGAGGCTCTCACCAGCTGAGTCTTGAGTTCGAATTCTTCGGCTCATTTGATGACATGTTTTTTCCAGAATATTTCGGAAAGATGTCGATATTTTTTAATAAGGCCGTGATAGCTTGTAAATCCATAAACTGACAAAGACAATAAGTTTATTTGATGACAATCATAAATAATTGCCTAAATTACCTCAACGTAATATGTGGGAACAATCACGACGATTTCCCACATATGACGTAATAGATTTGCCTTCCCCGCTCGCATCTTCGAATATTCAGAATATTATTTTACAACATCATTACACATTTTGATCTCGGTTTTCAGTTAAATAGCAACTTCTGACATTAAGAATTTGGAACAGTAAATAAAAAAATTACCATTTGTTGACTTCAGTTGTTTTCATTAAATTATATTTAGAGATTTTTGAAATTAAGTTTGATCATCCACAAGGTAATCGAAACAATTTTACTGCCTTAAACAAATAACTAAAATACAGGATAAACCAATAAGTTTGGAGCAACGACGGAACCTATAACCGCAGTTCGTGGAGAGGCGCAGATGATGCCCCTGATGTGGAAGTTCGCCGCACACTCTCACCCAGGAAACATCTCATGTCCGTCTTTTGGGACTGTAAAGGTGTGATTATGATGGATATTCTGCGCATGGTACTACAATCACTGCCGAAGTTTTCTGCGAACAGCTGTCCCGTCTGGTGATGGCAATACAACAAAAACGACGCCGTCTTCTTGGTTGTGGGGATGACAATGCACGACCCCATACGGTAGCTAAATCTGTGCAAAAACTTACTGAAATTGGTTTTACTGTTCTGTCACATCCCCCTTACTCCCCAGATCTCGCACCATTCGATTTTTATTTTTTTTCTCTTTGAAATGTGCGATTTGTGGAAGAGATTTCTCGGAGCTGATAAAATTCAAGTGGTTCTAGACGCTTGGTTGGACAGTAAACCACGCAACTTCTTCGCCGATGGAATCAGGAAACAGCCTGATCGATGGCGTCAATGTGTTCTTCATAGTGGTGCATATTTTGCACATCTCTCTGACACAGATGATTGACATTTTTGCTGTTTTTAAATTTACACATTTTTCACCGGACAAAACTTATTGGTTTATCCTGTATTTCTGATACTAATTATAATAATGACAATAATTGTTGTTCACACATACACATATAGTAAAAACTTGTAGTGTAAATAAAATTTCAATATTGTTGAGTCTAAGTAATTGATCAAGGAGCACTAACAGTCAGATTTTTGGTTGCACGTATCGAAAGAATAATAAACACAAGGTGCGATAAAAGTTTTCGTCTATTTAGCTCACAGGAAAATAATTAAATTCGATAGCCTAAAAATGACTGAGCAAGGAGATTAGAATCAATTATTTCACATGTGAAATAATTGTGCAGGATTAATTGAAACTGATAATTATCCTATAGAGCGGGTTCATGGAAGCCATTTATCAATTAACCAAACTAAATGTTTGATTATCAGTAATGCTGAGTTTTGGGAAAATATCCCAAAGTTGTCCACAAATTAGTGTCAGATAATCTTATCAAGCCGAACTAAATTTTCTAAAATTATTGTCAATTTGATTAATTATTAAGTATAAGTAAACAAAATTGATAAGTAAATATTTTAAGTTATCTATTTTGTTCTAATTGTCAAGACATAGCTAGGTCCCAATTGTCTCCGAAGTGATTTTTTCCGAATAAAACATAAATGAAAGAAAGTATATTTAACATGTTTCAAAAATAAAAATATTTTTTAAAAATATATGAATAAAAAATAAAAATAATCACCAAAAACTTTTATTTTATTTAGTTTTTAATCTGTTTACTTTTTATGGTGATAATTCATTTATTTTCATTTTTACAAAAATTCAAAAATTTAGCTCTAATCGACACAAATTATCTGCCTTGGCCTTATTAAATTTTTTAAAAAAATTATTTTAATAATAAATAAATAAATATATAATAAAAATTAAATTATTTATTTCTACCAAACTATTTTTGCGAATTTAATAGAGTTAGGATTTATTTAATTAATTTACTCATTGAAAAACAGGAAATAAACTATGGGAAAACCGATTTCAATGGACAAAATTATTCCAAAAATTGGCTAATAGTCTAACATTTCCAATCACAACAATTTATGGAAAGTCGTTAATAGTCAAAATAATTTATTCACTAAAGACAGAATAAAATAATTTAAGTTAAAAATAATTGGCAATTTTATTAATTTTATCTGGATTTTACTTGAATGGTTAAATTTATTTCCTAAACTTTATTAAGTTGACAAGTATAAGTTTGTAATTATAATATTTATAAAAAATTCCTAAGACAAATCATAGGCATATATGAAAGAGAAAGGGGTTAAGCCCCATAAAAATGATATTTCCAGACAAATAAGAAAAATCATTACATTATTGAAAGTACTTTTGATCTTCTATGATCTTCACGTGAAAAAGGATATGCTGAAAATTCGTGAATACCTTAATTAATTCTGATTCATAGTCAAATTTTGTAGAAAATTTTATACTATATTATTATTATTATTCTTTTATATTTATTTCAGACCACATATCACTATTTTTATTTATTTAATACGCAATTCAGAATTGTCACTGTTAATATTTTGAAAAACAGTACCGAAAATTCGGTAAATATGAAGAAAGTAATTTATCGGTGAAAGTTTTATTACAATTCTTATATTTTTTTTGTCCAAATATGAGAATAGAAGAAACTGCAATTTATACCAGAATTAATGAAGTATTTTTTACTCTTCTTTATTGGTCTTAGTCATGATAAAAATGTAATCTAAATATTTGCATTGAAAGTTTCAACGGGAAACCAATCGACTGTGTGGTCTAGGTCAGTGCTTCCCAACGTTTTTCAGTCTACGGCACGGTAACTATTTTGTAAAAATATAGCGGAACACTAAAAAAATATACTACAAATTTATAGAAAAAAAACTCTGTTAAGTTTTGAAAACAAAAATATTTTTAATAATTTTTTTGGACATACATTATGTATTACATTTATAAAGCAGCTTAATGTAATATATGACCTTGATGTTGAGAACAAAGCTTGCTTATATTAGGTTCTATACTTGAAACTAAACTGAATACTAAATAAAAGAATATCGACATGTGACGATTCATTCACTCGTTATATTTCTTGCAGAGCCTACTTTCGTTTTACTTTACTGAATTTTCAACTTATTATACTTAATTGAAAAAAATAATAATATGTTAATTATTTAATATTAGTAATAATATTAGTCGAACAATATTTATCACTTCATAGATAATTTGTAAGAAAATTTTAAAAAATCCACAATTATCCTACGGCGCATCGCAAATGTTTCACGGCACACTGGTTGGGAAGCTCTGGTGTAGGTTATCATAAAGATGATCGCTAACAAGACTGAAATGCTATCACACATTTAGTTCAAACGTAAAGTAAGTGTTTTCGAGGACAATAGTAAGAAGTTCTATGATATTCTTGGTATTAATTTCCTTTATTATTATTTATCTTTTAACAATAGTCACAATAAGAATATGAACGGAGCGAAATGTCAGAAAATTAATCAAATTTAAATTGGAAAAATTGGTAAGACATAAATTAGACGATGGCGATGATTATGATTATAATGAATTTATCAGAATACGTTTAGAAAGGGTCAGAAATCAAGGAAATCATTAATTATTTAATTAATTAAGGAAAACCCGAGTTGGGTAAACAACAAGAAAAACAAATAAAAAGGAATTCGATAAGCCATTATAAGGACAGCATGATTGATAGGCAGATTTTGGAAAAGATTATCATAAGGAAAGCGTATGGTAGACCAATTAATTATATTGTTATACGACGAGATCAAATAAGAATGAGGATTGCCAAACAGTGGTGTTTTTAGTTGAAGATCATTAATCAAATATGTTATATAAGGAGGGTCGAAATAAGAAATCACCGGAATTTTGCCTCGGGTAAGACGAATAACTCGAGAATAGAATTTGGGAATAAATATAATTCATTAAAGTAGGCAAATTTATAGAAACAGCAAAGTAAAAAAATTCGTAGTGTAGTTAGAATCAAAACAAAATCAGATTATTGAAAGTGATTTTTGTGACAAAATGCAAAGATCCAAACAATTGGTGCGTACTCGATGTATATTGTTTCTCGCTGTATTAATTTTGGTGTATACTTTGTGATAAATAACTGTAAATGCAAATATATGTTGGGAGTATTGTGTTGTGCTTTAAAGAGCGTGTGGAATTAGAACTACGGACTTCAATTATTAAAACCTAACTCTATTTCATGTAAAAATAGGAAAAACGTTCAATATTAGTATTTAATATTTTTTGTAAAATTGTAAATAAATGAAGCAAAATAAACTGCAATGGTCAACTACCATAACAGCTACTGCTCTGAGTTCGCATAGTGTATTTTGAGCTTTTAAATCCTTTGTGAAATAAACTCCTAACAATAGAGTCAACGGCCTTTTGAACTACTGATATAGAATCATTAATGTTCTTAGTTGCAAACAGATAAAATGGTTATTTTTAATTATTTTGCCATTCTTCTTCATTTTTTTGCATCTTTGTCTAATTCAATAAAATAATCATGAGATTTTATAAGTTCTTCAATTTCGGATGAATTCAAATAACTAACCCCTTTATTTTATGGAATGAATTTTGGATTTAGGTGATTTGTCTTTTATTAAAGTTTTTAAATCGGGTTTAAAGAAAATTGGAGTATATGATATGTTAATAAAAGGAGAAATTATGTTAAACACAACATTCGAGGTAAATATCAAGTATATAAATAAATATATAAAGATTAAAATAAATAAATAAATATAAATCTCAATTCATTTCAATTTAATATAACAACAACTAATATTTCACTCCATTAAAACAACAGTTTAAATATTTTGTCAAATTATAGTTAGGTTATAGAATGGGTCATAATTAGTGCGACATATATTTTTTAAATGTCTAGAGGGAATAATTTTAAAAAAAAAATTTTAAAAATCTAGAAGAGTAATAATAGATCTAACAAATTAACCCATATCTCAATGTGACTATATTTTGTATTTTTTCAAGTGAATATATTTATTTTGTATTTTCCTTGTCTTCACCTAAAAGCAACTTAGATTCTAATTCTTCTCAATATTATCCTTTAAAATTAGTTTATTAATTATTTAGTAATTATACTGACTACATGAAAAACTTTTAAGGAAAGCTGTAATAGGTCAGTGTATCTCAAACACCTTAGGGTCCTCTGAGCTGTTGTGTTACAATTTATTATTTCACGTAATATTTTTTAGATAAAAATTCTTACGTAAAAAAATGTGTTTTCAATAACAGTAGTGGGATACTGGCCCGCTGGGACAAAGACATATACCCCCTCCCCCGGCAAAATTTTTTTTTCTAAGTTTAAAAGTGCAAATTTTTGTAGGACAAAGACAATAACTCATCAAAAATTTTTCAAGGTCATTTGAACAAAGACCATGACTCATTCAAGGTCATTGGATAATTCATCATAATTTTCAAGGTCATTCAAAATTTCTCAAGGTCATAATATTTTGTAAAATTTTTTAATTTAAATTTACTACTTATTTTTATAAGTAGTGTCTTAATTATCAATAATTTAAAAATTTTATTCTATTATTATTATTATTATTATTATTATGATTTTTACGATTATCATTATTAATATGATTATTATTATTAATATGATTATTTTGATTATTATTAATATTATTATTATCATTATTATTATTATTAATATTATTATTATTAATATGATTATTATACTATAATTAAAATGATTATTACATATTATTATTAATATCACTACTTATAATAAAAAACAATGAATTACTAATATTAAATATACACAAAAATATATTTACAAATATAAAACAAATCATGTCGGTTAAGTTATATTTCGCTTTTCTTCACGCTGGTTCTTGGTTATGAAAAATAAAAGTTATTATATTTCTAGATATCTAATTATATTAAGTTTTAAAAAAAACTATAAAAATAATATTATAAAAATTAAAATTATAACAAATTTTCATTATAAAAATGAAAACTACAACAAGTTTTCATGTTAAAAAATGAAAATTATAACAAATTTTCAAAATAAAAATGAAAACTATTACAAGTTTTCCAAATATACGAAATAAATTAAAAAATTTAACAAAATACTGATTTTTTAAAAATATTTATTTAAATCAATCTGACAACCACACGTCGTCAATATCAATGTTCTCATCACTGTCCTCAAAACTGGGACATAAACCAACGAAAAGCTGCCCATCATCATCTTCATTATCACTGAATTCTGTTGCATCGTCAAAACTGGGGCTCAAACCACCGAAAAGCGGCTCATCCAATAAATCTGGTATATCATCTATTACTTGGCCGCTATCTATGGCAGCAACCCAAAAATAATGCCCAAATGCGATACTGGTGTTTTTCCACACCCATAATCGCTTATCATCGTTATTACTCAAAGCAATTTTACTATTTCTAAAAGTATACAGTTGGTGGTTCCGCGTCCCTATCCTACTTTAAGGCACTGTGAATACTACGTTCTTATTGTAGCAATCCAAATACGACTGATGTTTGATGTCAGTCCACAACAACTTCACCATCTTAGCTCTCATTGTGTCGGATTTACCTAATAAACTATAGCACTTGGGTCTTAAGAAAACCCACTCTTTATATCAGAGACATTTACTTTCGTCTTTAAATTTTCCTATCACTGAATCTAGTTTCCTCGAGTATAAGGGATGTGCCGGATCGTAATTTGAGGTATCCAAAAGGTTGTATGTTATCATTGCCGGCAAAAGAATGTCAAGCTTACAGTGCTTAACCTCAAGGAAAAACGAATCCGTGTCGCCGGCAACGATATTAATATCACAGTCAAATTCGGATTTATATTTTGCCAATTCATTATATTGTAATTGGTACATCCGCAGCTTAGACAGGTCTAGGACTGATTGGCCGATATAGCTAGGTCTGTCTGAACATATAGAGTCTTTGTTCAGATGAGCAGCAATCAAATCATCCACTATTTTAATGGACTTTTTGAAAGTTGGTTTTGAGGCATATACAGTCATGTTTTCAGCTGAATTGCATAGCCTCAAATTCATCCGTTTTTTTCAAATTCTCAACGGACTTCCCATATAAGCTATTATTAAATAATTTGTATAAATTTCTATGAAGCTCGCACTTTGAGTTTGAGCGTAAATCTGTATTTCTCTGAATATAATCTTTAAAAATAGGTGCTTGCTTAAATTTAATTGCTCTATGAATACACTCAACTTCCGCACCCAATTCTATATTCAGCTTGAGAAGTCCCCAGTGAAGAACGTGGTTCTTCTTACTATAATGCGTGAGAATTAACTTCTCAACTTTTGAAATTGGCTGACACATTTTTTCCGGAGCAAGTGGAAAGTCATTAAAATACTGATGCACACGGTCAGGGATATTGATGTCAACTTCCATTGTGTAGCCATACCGAAGGAATTCAATATTCACATTCACACATTCACTCAGCACATCATTCAGATTATCATCCACCCAAACAAAATCTCCATACGGAATGTTTTGGGTAAGGTCCCAACGGACGCCCATGACATACCAGGAATTCCATATACATTCATAGGTTCTAAACCATTGTAAGCAATAGCCTTTGCGCAAAATTGCTGAAAATAGTCTGCAAGGAGGAATACGTCTAATTTTAGGTAAGTTAACATATAGTTTAACACTGTAATGCAATTTTGCTGTGTCCAAATTAGTTGGGCGGTAGCGAATTTATCATCAGATACAGAATCCCATTTTGGAGGTAGTTCTTAAGTCGATTCAAGGACCTCTAGTGATATTGCAAAATCATAAGGAAAGATACCCTTTGTCTTAACAATAAGACCATCAAAAGCAAAACAAGTTAGAGGTCAGTGAGAGTTTTCACAGCCTTAGCTAAAGAGCAATTTACAAATTGCATACTATCTATAAATCTAACAGTCAATTTCTTGATATTTACAATTAACGAGATGAATTTCTCAGTGGTGGTAGGAATGATATTTAATTTCCAAGATGGAAATTCATTCAAATCATACTTTAAAATGTGATAAAGGTCATAACCAATCTTCGAAAGTATAGGGTTGTTGTTAATAAAAACAGCAATAATCATTTTCGGTATTGTTCTGTAGATCTGTATCATTGTTTAATCCTTGTATATTATTTTGAATGAATCCCGAGTAATCTGAATCCGTACTCGATTCTTCTTCGTCATTTGTTTGCAGATAATTTATTAGTGCTTCTTGTAATTCATTGTTATGTTCTGATAAATTACTCACTATATTTTTGAGACTATAAACTTCTTCACGCAAATTTTTATTTCTATTTGCAACTAGAACATACATCTGATTTAACAGATCCTTCTGACGTTGCAAGTTGTCAAAAAAAATATTTTTGGACATGCTATCGTAGGAAGAGATTGGATTTCAGCTTTGGTTAATCCAATCTTCGAAAGTATAGGGACATCGAACAAAACAAAATGTTAAAGAATATGGAACCCGAATATCCATGTGGGGATGGATGTCATTGCTTCGCTGCCTGATATCGAAAGCATGTGGAATGGTCTTTGAATAAAGCTCTTCGACAATATTATTATAGTCGAATTATTTCTTTTTAATAAAAGTTTTTGTTGTTAATGAATTTGTTTTTATTATATATTAATTATAGTATTATAATAATAATAATAATAAAAATAATAATAATAATAAAAATAATAATAATATTAAGTAATAGAATAAAAATTTTAAAATACTAATAATTAAAACACTACTTATAAGTAGTAAATTTAAATTTTAAAAAATACTATGACCTTGAGAAAAATTATGAAGAGTCATGGTTTTTGTTCAAATGACCTTGAAAATTATGATGAATTATCCAATGGCCTTGAATGAGTCATGGTCTTTGTTTAAATGACCTTGTGAACATTTTGAATGACCTTGAAAATTATGATGACTCATCCAATGAACTTGAGTGAGTGATGGTCTTTTTTTAAATGACTTTGAGAAAATGTTGATGAGTCATTGTCTTTGTCCTACAAAATTTGTAGTTTTAAACTTATAGAAAAAAATTTTACCGGGAGTAGGGGGGGTAAAATTTTTAGCGGGCCAGGACTACTAATAACTTTTAAAAGTACAAATGGAACCGCTAACATAGGATTGGTCAACCTTGGATTTGATTGATATATTTTTGATGCGCTTACAAAATCAATTTGACACTATTTAGTTGAAATGAGGTCAATTATCGGCATTTATACAAATATTTATAAACATGAATTGACTAACGTTTAAAAGCGGGACGTTTGTGTCTATATTGAATTAAAAACAACAATAATAAAACACAACCTCCTTGATATATTGACGTACACCATTAAAAATCATGTGTAAAAATCAATAAATTATTTTATAACATCAAATAATATATTTCAAATCTTTTAGTTTTAATTACTAAAGAAGTCAACGAAACTTAAAGGTTTTTGTAGGGAAAAATAATACTCTGTTCAACTGCTGCACAAACGACTGCACAAACCCAAAACACTTTTGTTTCGTTTGATCATGGGGGTACTTTCGTTCTCAATAAGTGCTTTCGGTGACTTATAATTTGAATTATCAGAAATAATTGGCGTACTTTCTACGGCAATCAATTTTTTTCTCATTTTTATTTCTAAAATCAATAGTAATTATTAATTTATAATTAATAATATTAATAATAAAAATATTGATGATTAAAATAATAATAAAAATAATAATAATAATTATTATTATTATTATTATTATATTTTCTACAAAATTTGACTATGAATCAGATTTATTTAAGGTATTCACGAATTTTCGGAACAGCCTTTTTCCACTTGAAAATCACTTGAAAAAGGCTGTGCCGAAAATTCGTGAATACCTTAAATAAATCTGATTCATAGTCAAATTTTGCTGGAAATATTATGTCACTTATAAAGAAATCAGAGGTGAAAAACAAAAAATGTCCTTATAATATTATTATTATTATTATTTTTATAATATATTGCTGTTTGGTTTTTCTCATAATATTGTAATAAATATTTCAAATTAACAAGTCTAGCATTGTTGACATAAAAACATTTCCAATAAAAAATGACTGCTATTTATATCTTTAATTTATTTCGCTATAAAATTTGAAATTTTGTGATCTTTTGTCCGGAATAAAATTTTTAATTTCGTTTTCGGTATATCGCTTGTAAATTTTTCTGTTAGGCAGAATCAATTAAATTGTGTCTGAAAAAAAAGAAAATTGTTGAATGGCAGTGGTGATCCCAGTTGAATAGGAAATTGATGAAATCTCATATTCTATGACAATGCAAGTCATGAAGTATCGAAATAAAATTAAGATTCCTGGAGATTTCTAAACGGGAATTTCTAGATTGAATTACATTCAATTTCCCTTGATTATTATATTTTTATTACTATTTTTATTTGAATAGTTTGAGGGAGAATTATCTACTGAATTAGGTTTCATCCGAGTTTCAGTTTGTTAGTTTTATTAAATAGGTCCATTCTGCGGGAGGCAGAAAACACGACAAAACAAAATAGAATATAATTTAATTTAACTGTATGAAAAAGCAGCCAAAACTCGATTTTGGCCAGAAATTGAACATTTTTTAACCATTTTATTAAAATTAAATTTCAAAAATTTCCTAAACCCTCCCAAAAATATCCATTAAAATTAACGGTTATTTAAATTTGATTTTAAGATTTTTTTTTCTAAAATATTCCTTTTAAATAAATAAATTTTAAATATTTTAAAGGTAATAAATTTTAAAATAATAAAATTATTAGTTAAATTCTGTTTCACAACGGACTATTTTTGTATTAGCAATGTACAAATGTCTGGCTGTTGCTGAGGTTTTCGGAATTGTAATGTCAATATAGCAAACATTTATCAGAAACTGCAGCATAAAAATGCAGTTTATTCGTCATATAAATACTGTCTTTAACAATTAGTTAAAATTTTTCGCCTGAAAATATACGGTCCTCGGCGTGAAAGGGTTTGACAGACTGGATAGTCTACTGGCATATGGCATGAATTTTTTTTTACTATAAAATAAATCATCAATCTAAACGTTTTGTGGTAGATATAAATGTCTTATTATATTATCGTGAGTATACAAAAATATAAACAACATTAACGAAACAGAAATTTTCTTGTTTTACTTTAACACTTGATTAAACAAATATTTTTCAGCTTTTAATAAAAATTTATTTATTAGAAATTTGATATTGAGGGTGTAACTAATTTATTTCTTTAGATAAAAAATTTTCTTCGCAAATTGCATCGAGAAATATTAAAATTGAAACAAGAATAAATGTATTTTATGAATTTTATGAAAATATTTCATATACTTTTTTGGAATATTTTTCCGAAATTTTAGTGTTGAAATATACTTTTTTTTAAAGTAACAGTAAAATCTCGATTATCGAAAAATATGGAAACAAAAATACACGAAAATGTGCTCAGATGACAACAAATATACTAAAACTATAAAAACAGTGAAATTATTTATTGGCAACAAAAAGATTGATTAGTTTCTTTTGATGTGAATTATCTTTCCTTTTTTATTGTCGACTAAATCGCGAAGTTTTTTTTAAATTCATCAATTTATGTTATTCCATTTAATGTTGTTGTTCCGTCCGTTTAACTACAACTTCAAATGCTTTAATTGGTTCTGAATGGACTAGTATTATAATGTTTGCTTTATCATTAAAACCTTCGTCTTCTTCCTCATTTGATTCTTCTAAAACATTTCCGGTGACTGTGAAACGATAAACAAAACATTTTCTTTGGATAATCGAGGTTTAACTGTAATGAATAATATTTAACGAAACTTTTTTGATTTTGTTTGATTATTGTCACACTCTGGTTTTTGTCATTAACCAAATTTGTGGCGATTTAGATATTTAGAAATTTTAAAATTAGCATTTAGTAAAATTTATTTTTATAAAAATTTTATAAAAATTATTTTTATATTTTCTGTGTTGAACTTGTAGTCCACAGAGGTATGATGGTATCTACCATGGTCTTAAGTGAAAAGAGGTTCAAGATAAAGATTCGTCTTATTGTCTTGCCTTAAAACCAAATTTTGTAAACATATTTGATGTCCAGTGCACTGTTTTTAAACTTACCTGGGGCTCAGAGAAATCTGAGCGCCTCCCGCATAGTACTGATGAGAGCCATTAGCTCGAAACTAGTATACTATTGGGAAATGTACTGTATATCACTTAATGTATCGCATATTTAGAAATATTATTATGAAAGATATAAAAAATAGAAACTGATCAAGTAAAATATAGCCCAAAAACTATTTTTGATTAATTTTTTTTATCATAAGAACTTCTTTAATTTTCAGCACTGATTACTTTTCATTTTCAAATGTTATTTAAAAAAATATTTTGAAGTTTTTCTATTCTCTTATGGTATAAGGTCCTATCTAATGTCCCATGTCTTATCTAATAACAATTTTGGCTATGAGACACACACATTTATTGTAGCCTAGTTTTTTGAATTATTTTAATGCCCATTTAGGTTCATAAACTGTCCCTTGGTGTATAAGAATCATGTATGCAGTAGAGTGGTCCTTATTTTCAAAAGTTGAAAGTTTAAATCCCCAAGCTTTTAAAAATGATTCATTTGATGAAAAAGCATACGTGGTGAAATATTTTTGAAATCGGACAATATTTAGAGGTACCTCATACCATTGTAGTCCTGAGCGTTTTCCATGGATTTCGGTCACATACGTTTGTTCCAGTAATAAGCTAAGTCCTCACAAAACAACTACATATTTTGTATAAATATGAAAACATGGATTAATAATTACTAGTACGATGCCCAACAATAATGATTAAAGTTATCTTGCGAAAATCCGGAAATTACTTTCAGTGTTGGGAGGCAATTTGGAGAAGATATTGCTTCTACTTTTCATTTTGAGTAATTTATACATGAAATTGTTCTATTAAGGCAACACCTATTTCCGCCAAATCATTTACAACTTTTAGTTCACCAGTATTTTGAAGTTGTGGCACTTAATCGGGGTTTTCTAACCATGTTTTAGGAGCAATGTTAAGGAAGTTCGCATTGATATTGAGAGCAGAGAAGAAAGCTTTTGTTTTGCTGGTAACAAAAATACTTTTCTGAATTCTTTCCGATTTGACGGATTGTCATTTCCTTAAATGAGGAAGAAATTTCTTTGCATAGATTCCGTTTTATATTTAGGCCAAAGAAAGATAGGTCAATAAGGTCTTCAATCAGATACCATAAGTGTTTGCAAAACTTTTCAACATCTGCTGTAGCAATAACTTCGTTGACAGTAGAATACTGCTGCAGTTGTTTCAAAACCTGATATCATGCATTAGCGCGGATGTAGCCATGGAAGCAGATATCCAAGCCTGGATGTAGCCACCAACAATGGCAGATAAAAAAATACACATAAATAATCTTCGTTTTTTGTTCTTAAACTTCACTTTCATCACTAGAACTAGAGTCCCATTCTATTGTTTTATTTGTGGCTTGTTAGGAATTCACTAGCTCATGTATGACCTTCATCTTTTCAAAACAAATATTTTTTCTCTTTTGGATTCCATTTTTTTTCCATTGACACCATTCATACAACCCTGGCGACCTCCACGCTGATCAATAAGAAATTGCTTTTCTTTCTGGATTGAAATTAAGTCTAGTGCATCTTGATGTGCGATGCCAAATAATTTTGAAAACCGCTGAACGAATTTGTTCTCTTTCCTACTTTGTTGATCCGACTTAGGTAATATGTTCCCTTGAATATTTTTTCATGCACTGAACAAGGTTTCAATTTTTTCAATTACCTGACTCTTAGCTTTAATAGAAATAGCTGCTTTTCCGAGAACAGTATCACAATCTCTGATGTGAGCGTAGGAATTGTGAGTTTGGAATCAGTAAGAAGATGAAAGGAAAGCTAAAGTACTTGGAGATTGAATGGCAACTTGGATCTTTTATGCTATCTCATGTGCTACCAATAAGATAAATCTCTTTGCTTTTACGTGTATAAGCCATCAAATTAATCCAGGAAATTAACGAATGTATTTAACATAACTATCATTATAACTATTTACCTGAGACTGTGAGTTTTATTTTAAAGCCACTAGTACAAAATGTCAAATTCAAATAGTTCATTTTAACAAAACATGAGAAACATGGGGCATAGAATTTTCCTGCAAAAAAATTTGCAATACAAATAAGGAACACCCTAGTGTACAGTGTTCATTTATTTTCCTTGTTTATTTAAAAATATTTAATATAAAAATATTGAAAGTATCAAGATTTATAACCGAGGATTTTTACTATATATTTTTTTCGTAAACAACTTTAACTCATTTTTCGCAAGACGTTACTTGTGCTACTTTCAAAATAAACAGGTCAAGAGATGAATATTAATGTTAGTAGATTATTTACAATGTCTATTAGTGCTTTCATTTTTGTGGAATAATTTTTATTTTTATTTTGAATTTGATAAAAATTTCAATAAAATCCCAAATTTTTTTATCATGAGTTTGTACGTGATAATTCTGATAAATTTTTTCTCATTACAAACCGAATGTCTTAAGAAATTGTATTTTATTTTACTTTACACATTAAATGAATTTCTACTAAGAAACTGGAGATATTTCTAGATCAAAGTAAATTTTCAATTTTCTCTATTTATCAATGAAAAATAAAAATTCCTATTTTACATTTGAGAAAGAACATTTACTAGAAAATTTTATAAATTCTAATACGCAAATTTTATATTTAATGTGTTTGAGTTTTTGATTCAAATTTATGTCAGATATTTATAATAATAATAATAATAATAATAATAATAATAATAATAATAATAATAATAATAATAATAATAATAATAATAATAATAATAATAATATCAGTATACAGCGGTGATTCCTTGGTAACAGCATAAATTATTATATCAGATAAGTGAAATACAAAATAAGCCCTTGCTGCGAAGTAATAATTATATTGTTGAAAAAAGTTTCGATTATTAAATAATCCACTTCAGTTACTTGCAGAATTGTTATTTTCAATGAGAAGTATAAAAAAAACAAAAGATGTTATTATTATTATTATTATTATTATTATTATCTGTCAATTTCGTAAAATTGTAATTTTTTGTACTTTCAAAAATTTTTTTTCGAAAAAGATTTTTTTGTAAATTAAATTAAAATTGTGAAATTTTGGAGTTTTTTAAATCAAAGTTTAAAGATTTTTGTTTTATCGTATCAGTTTTTTATGAACTTGTGGTTTTAAATTTTAAATTTGGTCTTGTGAATGTTTAATTGGAATTTGGCCTTGTGGATGTTTAATAGGATTTCGGGCTTGCATTTAATTACGAATTTTCAACGATCAATTGTGATTTGCAAAAAATAAAATTTTGGAAGTTACTATCATTGTCTTGTTGATTTTATTCTCAATTATTGAAGCAATATATTTTAATGATATCATTCAATATGGGAAAGCTGAAATTATTATGAACAATCAAGGAAACTGCACAGTACCCAGTTATATTTCATATACAGATACATATCGATGGATTTGGTATGCAGCAAATGATCCAAATAGGATAAACCTTAACAATACGATTTTCGATGCTAGAGACCAATCAGAATAATTAATAGAAATACAAGGAACGTGACAGAAATTATCCAATTATTATTATGAATTGAAGACTACCTATTGTTTTTAAGTCTTTCTTAAATTTGTTATCATGTAATTGTTAATTAATCCTATTACTTTATCTAAAAATGTAGAAGTGTTTCATTTTTATTTGATTAAAATAATTATATATTTTTATTTAATATGAATTTTGAATAAAATTTATTTGTATATCTGTTTATTTTTTATGATATTTTTAGAACAAAATTATTTATAATTAAATAAACAATTTACACTAAAACATGATTAAATTAGAAATTAACACTAATTTAACCATGTTTTAGCAATTAACATTATTGAAATTCAAGGTCACACTAAAAAATAAAAAACCCTTCAACCAAAAGAAAAAGACAAATTTTATAAACTGCCTTTTTAAATAGTAAAATTTTCAATGCTAACTTACACTTGCTATTTATTTTTCAATGTGCTGTCAACAGGAAACTTAAACATGAAATTCAGAAATCAACAATCACAATAGAATTATTTTTATATTTACAATTGAATATAAAAAGGAAATGTAAAATTTAGAAACAATTGATGAAAAATAAAAAAGTAAATAAACTGTGATCATAATAATTTTGCTTTTTTGATAATATTTTATTCACTCTACCCTAACCCTATAAGTTCTTAATGAACATTAACTCCCAATTTGAGCTGTTGAAATCTTTTATGTCAAAACATTTCGGTTTCGGAAGAGAGACTTTCTGCTATATGTTAAACTATGCCAACTTTTCAGTTTCGGTCATAAACAAAGTGCTGTGGTTGAGCCAAAGAGCTAAAATATAATTGTGGCCGAAATTTAAGAAAAGTTATTTTACTTTTCTTTCTCAAAACGCTGAATTATTAATTTTTTACAAAATAACTAGTTATGATTTTAAATCGCATGTCAACATTAAATGTGAAGATCAATCTTATGCTTGACATCGTATAGATATGCTGTATCACAGATGCCGCACCTTCCCAAACGTTGTACTAAGATTAGTAAAACAATATAATAATAGCTTCGTTATTCATGGTCTTATCAATTTTTAATTATAAGTAATAGAAAATGGATTTAAAAAACAATTCCAATTTTATTTATAATTTTAAAATTGCACTAATGTGGTTTAAATGCAAAAAAATAAAACTTTATTATAATTTATTAATAAATTATAAAGTAATATGGAATCTTCTATTCACTTTTGACAGCTCATTGATTAGATCGTTTATGTCAATTGCAATATTTCGATGACCATTTAACAAAGCTTTATCATTAAACCAATTTAAGAAGGAATAAGTGAAATGAATAGAATGCAATCTAAAAATTGACACGAGACACTGTAAAAAAACAAAACTTAAAATGAAGTGCTAAAGCTTTTGTTGGAAACACTTTATATGAACGAATCTTTTGGTTCATTCACGCCAGAAATTTGGACACAATATTTTTTGAGTTTCTGAGAAGAGGAAAATTAATACAAAATTATTGAACTATTGTAATTTTATTAAAACAAAATTATATAGAATTTTATTTTTTATAATTGCAAAAGAGTGTATTGTATTGCAAAAGTACAGTGTATGTCAAAAGTTTAATATCTGGTTGCAGGATACGCGCTTCACCGGATTTATCAGTCATGTAGATTCTGCAATATAAAAGATTATTGTGTTAGAATTGATTTAAAATTTGCATTTGAAATACATGTTTTAAATACATGGGATTTTCTTCCTTCATTTTTGTCGGATTATACCTTAGCTCAAATAGAAATCATTAGAATTATGTTTCACTATGAATATTTGTGTTACGTATTATCTTATCATAAAACTAGTCTGTCTTCGTTTGTTTAAAATAAGTTCGATTGCCTTCCCAATTTAAATCTTTCGTTTAAAATTTACGAAATGTGTTTGTTGAGAAGAAATCTATTTCAGATTGTTATGGCCGCGAGGAAGAAGAAAAATCTGATATAGCTTCAGGCTGAAAAAAATGATTTTTTAATCCAACACAATGTAATTTGTTAGGAATAATTTAACTATGTTATGTGGGTAACGCATACATAGGAGCACTGTGCGTTAAACAATTATTTATAAATCTTTGGATTTTTATTATTTCTTTATTTATTTCCATTAATTATTTCATTAAACATATATTTTATTCCGAAATTCATTTAAGCGGAAAAAACCCTTCTGGCTCGATTTGGCTTGATTCGACAGCAGTGGCAGTTCTTACAACAAAATGATATTTAAACATATTAAGCATGTTATTCAAATTTTTAAATCTCGTCATTAGAATTTTAATTAACTTTCATGATCTGATATAAGTTAATAATCACCATTTACAAACGATTGATTATATAAATTAAAAATCACCTGATAAATGCAGTACCGAAATATGTGTTACAATGAATATTTATTTTTGATCTATTGTCATAATGAAAATAAACGAAACATTAATGATAATAATTTAAGTTATTAGTTAACTCCTCAGGAAAACAAATATTGTGCTCATCATAATGATGTTTAATAACTTTTACCACTTCCATGCTAATAAAATTTATAGGTTAACATGAAGATTGTAAATTCATTCGAATTGACAAAGGCAATAAGTTTATTTCATGCAAATCATATAAATTACCACAGCGTAATATGTGTAAACAGTCACGACCATTTCCCGCATGTGACGTAATAGCTTTGCCCTCCACGCATACATCTTAGAATTTTTAGATGATCATTGCGCAACATCATTACAAGGGTGTAACAGTTTTAAGTTTTTAAATATTAAAGGATTATTTATTAATTGCCTACCAAATTATATTATTTAGATTGTACATACGTTTCGTACATCAGTACTTCCGAAATAAACATTTATTTATATTATTAGCTATCGTAGCTTTGGTTTTTTAACATCCATAAGTAAAACACTTTCCAAAATAATTATTTAAAAATTATTTTACTAACTACTATCTATTTGAGAATATTTTATACTTGTTATTATTCCATGTCCCCATAAAATCATCATGTTCATTTTGTTGACTTTGGCATAGTTATGTAAGTAATGCAATTACAGACATATACTAGTATAGCTAAGTAGTAAACCAACATTCTCATGATAAATGTTATAATAAATTATATCATTACATCATGTTATTTTTCACATATTAAAGCTAGTATTATATTATTTAACATGTAGAAACATTTTTACATTGAAGTATATTTGAGATAGAAAAAGGTAAAAATCCGGTTGGTTTTTCTTTTGAATTGTTTTTGAAAAATATTTAAGTGAAGATACTTTTAAGCTTGAGACCCTAGACCAAAATTAAAAACTGTCAGGCTTATTTTTTGCATTTCAGAAAAAAATTGATCTCACAACTACACGAGATATGACGAACAATCTCAAGGGATGGTTAAAATTGAAAGTAAAAAGATTTTGCTGTATGGATATATATTAAAATTAAAAAATATGAAATACAAATAACAATTAGTATTGTTATCTAAAAATTTATTCTATAATTTGTTTTTACATAAATAATTTATAACAAAAGTTTTTTAAAAAATTGGGTGACGTAATCATGACTTTGCATTCTAATTTTTTCTAATATCAATTTATAACTCCTCTTCCGAATGCAAACCATTTAATCTCGCTCTCGTGGGACTTTATTTAAATTCATAAGTGGAAAAGTTTGTTCACAAATATAAATTCATTTTAATATATTAATAACGTGAGACAGATAAGCAGTGTAAAAGCCCTCTCCACAACTTAATTGTCTCGCTTCAGTTTGTTCTTCACAATAAAAATTCGCTTTTTAAATTTGCAAAATACGACTAATTCGTCAATAGATTTCTGACTCCTTGATGAGATTTTTATTGTGAACATCTTCAAAATTAAACCACTGGAAAATTTCTCAATTTTTAATTCAATCACATTTTTGTTAATATTTCACCTTTTTCCTATTGAAATAATTAGCATAAAAAGCAACATATAAAAGATTATTAAATCTGCCCTTTTAAGTTGATCAGTCATTAAAAACATACTTTAATATATCACTTATTTTTTAAAATTAAATATATGAATAATTTTTTTAATTAATATTTATATTTCAATCACACATAAATTCAATCAAACTTTGACAAATATTCGCTAATAGATCAATCAAACAAATTTATTGTTTTATGGACTCTGCAAACAAAAGTTCGCCGTAAATTGCAGATTAGAAAATTGATTTTAAATTGGTTAGAACGACATGAATTATTAATAGAATCTATTATTTTTCGATTATTATCCTAGTTGCTATGGTTTCGAAGCATAATGTGCATTTCAGCCAAAATATAAGTTGATTTTCACAGGAAAATCTTTATTGAAAAATTTATGAATAATTCAGTGCTTTTTATGATATCTCGATTTTATAAGTAATTTTCACTAATAATATCAATAAATTTCAAAGTTATAAAAATGTCTACTAAAAATATCATTGATTAATTTTGATAGTATTTAGAAATATGATGTTGTTGAGTAATATGATGCTTCGGTAGGAGGAATTCATAATCCGACTCCTTGTGTTCAATAATCAATTACTAAGACACAATAATTTTAAAACTTTATTTACACTAGAAGTTTTTACAAAATCGGTCTCTCTTTTATTTTACAAGTGATAACAAAATGAGAACAGAGAAAAGAGAACAAATTCATTTAATTAGTTTTGTAAATGATATTTCAATTTTAATAAAATTACGCCATGGTCTTAAAATTTTTTAAAAGTTTATGTCTTTTTTTCTTATTTGATCAAGGTTGCAATGTCAATATTTATATTGGCATTTATTGTAATTTCTCAAATTACAAAACCACCTCTATGAACGAACAGTCAGTACCTTTGTCCGAGGTGGCAACTAGTATTTTTAAAATTTTTAACAAATTTCTATATATTTGGCTATGAAAAGTATTTTCTTCAAGAATTGTAGACATACTTGTTGTCACAATTAAAATTGAATGAGGTAAAAATGTGAAAACAGGAAATCGCTAGTTAATTAATAAAGGAAAGCACGAGGTGGGTAAACAACAAGAAAAGCAAATAAAAGGGAATTCAAAAAACCATTATGAGCACAACGTGAATAATGGAAACAAATAAGATAAGAGAAATCGCACGTAGAGAAATTAATTATTTTTCATTGTATGATAACTTAAAAGGAAAGCTGCGGATCGAAGACTGTCAAACGGATGTCAATTGGTTCAAAAGTAATTATTATTTATCTGAAAGTAATAAATATTCATATGAACATTTCCATGAATATATTTATTATGTGTCTTGTTTGTGTTCAAATTTTTTTCCTTTTTTTTCTACACACACAAAGTAAGTTTATTTGTCCTATAATAAGTTTTTTGAGTTTTTTAAAATTTTATAGGAATTGATATTCAGTTGAAACAGGTGACCCAGAGAATTTGATTGCACCCTGAAATTATTAACATGCTTTCTAAAGTATGATTTATTTTGTTTAGATAAAATTTTTATGAAAATTAATTTATAGCTAAATCTTATTAATTTATTATGAATTTATTTAAATGAATTTTAGAACTAATGGATTTATACAAAAATGGGATCTATTTATATAAATATAAAATATCTACAATTCACTCAAAATGTATTCTTTCATTAAATATTTTGTGAAAAGTCTTTTGGTGTATTAATTGCTTAAATTATCATATCTGGGCTTCTAGAGCTCTTTATTGACTTCTTCACGAACAGCAGCCGGTTAAATATTGAAATGCATAAAAGAGAGGATACTTTTACTCTTATACCATTTTTAATTTTGCCAAAAACGATTTCAATAGCTTCAATTACATACATAGAAAGTACAATCAGTAACTTACATCAATGAGTTAGAGAACATCTAAACCAGGGATGGCCAACCAAAATCGTTTGGTGGGTCAAAAAAATTACTAAACTGAGGTGGGCCTCACATATAAAAATAAAACAACAAATTATTTAAAATATTTTATTATCGTAAAATTAATGTGACACTTGTTTTTCTATTTTTCTTGAGATTTTTTTAATATCAACGGATAATTTAGTAGACGCATTTCATAGTTGATTGGACATGCTTTCATCGAGCAACCTACTGCTGCAAATTGTTTTTATCATGTTTAATTGTGATAAAATGATTCATAGCGATAAGTAGTTCCAAAAACTGATATAATGCACATTGCCAATAGTTATGAATTTGGAAATTTATCTTCGAAAATATATTTTTGAAAAAACTCAATCATATTCCATTTGTCCAGGTATTTTAGCTCGATGCTTTACTGTCATTATATTAGATACCTTTGTAAATTTGGAAGCGCTGATTCCACCTATTCATTAAATAGAGCTAAGAATATTTATAGACACTATAAACTCTATCGTCTAAATGTCTAAAATAATATAGACAGTTGAAAACTTTAATTGGGCAACATGCGGCCGCGGGTTGAGCATGCCTGATCTAGACATGCTAAAAATTCATCAGTATACAGACATTTCCAACAACACCAAACAAGGAAAGAAGGAAAAAGTATTTCAATCAAAATATTAGCTAGTGACAACATTGATAAAAATCTCAAATTTAAAGAGGCAATTCTTATCTTAGATAAACATCCAACAAACATCCAAACGAAATCGCTAGTCTTATCTGTTGTTGATTTTGATATAAAGATTAAAAAATCCAAAAGAAAAATCATATGTAGATTAAATTTATATTAGTAAAAAAAATGAAAATAAATTAAGCAAATGTTTAAAAAAATTTCGGAGTAAAAATTAAAATACAAATATATTTATTTCTTGAGTTATTTATGGAGGGTTATTGAAGAGATTTTTCTTTTTTGAAGGAGGAAAGCTTTTGATATATTTTTGATAAACTTTTTAAAATTCTGAAATATTACATTCTTTTACTTTGAATTTTATATTTGTAATTTATTAAGTTGTGTTCAGATTATTAAATTTTATAAAAAGTTTTAAAATCTTAAATTCGTTAAAAGTGTAAGTTATTTTATTTAAAAATTTTTTAAAAAAGTTTAAACTAATCAGAACAGAGAAAATGAATTTAATGAAGACCAAAATGAATTTTAAAATCGAAAACAGCTAAGTTCAGCCAAATTGATAGGAATTATTTGTAATAGGATATTTTTTCATTTAATATATACTTTGCAGCAAAGGCTTATCTTTTATTTACTTATTATTATTTACTTGTTTGAATTATTTTTATTATTATTGTTATTGTTATTATTATTATTATTATTATTATTATTATTATTATTATTATTATTATTATTATTATTATTATTATTATTATTATTATTATTATTATTATTATTATTATTATTATTATTATTATTATTATTATTATTATTATTATTATTATTATTATTAATATTACAGATAACTGAATAACAATATCATTATTACTTCGCAGAAAAGACTTATTTTGTTATTCACTTATCTGTTATATTAATTTATGCTGCTACCAATGAATCACCGTTTTATACTTATACTATTATTAATAATATTATTATTAAAAGATAACGCCAATAAAAACTCTTCGTATGATATATTTCGACAGCATAACTGTCATCTTCAGGTACTCAAAACCAACTAAAAATATTATGAATTAACTTATAATTTAAACAAATTATTTTTTTATATTAATTTAATTTTCTAATTAATAAACACTTAAAAAATATTCAAATACTTTTAACTAATTTTAAAATTTTAATATTATTAAAATAATTTAATTTATAAATTACATTATTTTTTAAAATTATAGTATAGATAAAAAATTATAATATTTATTTAAATAACAAAGTTGTTTTAAAAAACTACATAAACATGATTTAACATACTTAAACTATTTAAAAACACTTAAAACATTTGTAGTCACAGCAATTTGCACATTAATCTTTGGATCCAATGATCTTATCAGCAATGCTTCAAATATCACGCGTTCCCAATAATTATTAAGAATTTTCAACAAAATTCTAAAATCAGACATTCCTATTTCACTTTTAAAGCCTCTATTGTGATCACTAATATTGGTCTAACCCTTCAATCGACAATGCTCTAGAACTCGAGTACACAGATGACGGCAAGTCTCTCCAATGTCTCTCCAATTACATGTAAATTGATAATGTTTATTTATTAGAAAATTAAATTAATATAAAAAAAAATAATTTGTTTAAATTATAAGTTAATTCATAATATTTTTAGTTGGTTTTGTGTACCTGAAGATGACAGTTATGCTGTCGAAATATATCGTACGAAGAGTTTTTTATTGGCGTTATCTTTTAATTAAATCGTTGCCAAATTTATTTAATTATTTATTAATATTATTTATTAATATTATTTTTATTATTATCATTATTATTATTATTATTATTATTATTATTATTATTATTATTATTATTATTATTATTATTATTATTATTATTATTATTATTATTATTATTATTATTCCTTTAATTTATATGTTATATAATATTAGATTAAAGTCAAAAGAAGTAGATGAGTCTTTATTTATTTGAACTCATTATTCAAACAACTCATTGAAATAGAATAAACAAAAATGAGTTTCAAAGTTGCAAACTTTAGAAAATAAAATTGAATAAAAATAAAATATTGAAAAGATTCAGAAAGATAAAATTTTTGATTCTCAATGATAATATATTTATATATCAAACCATATGCAGTATAGATAATTTAGAATAATTTTGATTAGGCATTTTAATAAAGCGGACAAGAAGAGGGCTTTTATAAATTGGTTGAGGAGTTGTTAGAATTTCCGATTTTAACCACAAATGACTGCATGTTTTCAATTTTTCCCGAAGAAAGAATTGTCATCTTTTCTTGTGATGCTTTACTGTTATATAACCGGGTAGTCTGGCATCGTTTCCAAAATTATCCTAGCTTGATGAGTAACCAGTTTCTTAGTCCGAGAACGATATGTATGCCACTAGACCATGTTCTATTAAACTTTTCAGTGCTTCTGGGGCACTGTTAAGGTTGTTTTGAGAGTTTTATGGAGTTTTTCAATTTTTCCATTGTACTATGGATGGTATGCAGTAGAATGACTTTCTGTATAATGCCATGAATGATGTTGTGATAAATTACTTACCATTATTAATTATTATGATTTTCGGGAACCAAAACCTGCATATTCTATACCTATCTCTTGCTATATCTCCAATCAAAATGGCTTCTGGGAGTCAATTATTGTTAGAGGTAACGTTTGTTGTAGTAAGCCATCAACATCGACATAAATTACCCTTTAAATTTTCTAGGTAAGACTACTGTGTCATTTCGAATATTGTGTATTTGATAATTTTGATTCGTTGACAATTTTGATAGGTCTTGTACCATTGCCTTACCATTGATCTCAATCTTGGCCGTACATATTTGTCTGATATCGGTTTAATTGTTACATTGACTCCTGGATGGCATATGTAGTGCAACATTTAGAATTATTTGAATCATGCAAAATTATCAGTTTGTCTTTTTCAGTGATGTCAAAAAGAAATTCATTATCTATTGCCTGCGTTTTGAAAGATGTGGCATATAATGATTTAAGGAATTCTTTATTTTTTCAGTTTTGTCATATTCTATTTCAGAAAAAAATAGTCCTCAATTTTGTTTTCTTTACACCATATATATTGATTTCTGATGCTGAATTGATTGGTATATTTTATCCATTTTCATTATCGATTAGGTTCTTTCATCGAGTTAATGTTTAGGAGATATCTATAATAGTGATTAATATTTTTATCTAGAGGTTTATTACTGAGATATATCGCCAGTAACTCTCAATCAAACATTGCGTATTTCTGTTATGTAATGCTTGGTTGATGATCTTGGTTGTATGTTTTTACTTCTTCATTGAGGATTTCAAGCGTCCTACTACACCAGCATTTAAAGCCTAAGTACACAATACAAATTTTAGTTTTGTGTTGAGGAAAGCCACTTCACTAAAATCATCATTTGTTTTTTACACTGATTGCCACGAGATCTTGCAGCGGAGCCATCGTTTCGGAGAGATTTGGAATTAATCATTAGTAAAAGGTGATTACTCCTATACATTTTCTTAAGAACAAGGTGCTGTCTGGCATTCTAAATGATAAAATCGATTTGATTAGATCAAACTACAGTAAACGTTAAAGGTGGAATTTGATTGAAACTGTGCCATTTTTTACTTCCCTTTAATTAAAAAATTAACCGACTTTATTGCTTCTAACACTTGTTTCAGATGTCCAGTAAATTATTTTCTAAGGATGAAAAAACAATGATGTCGTTCATATAAGCATATGCAATATTTCGAAAACCCATATTTCTTCTTTACCATGGGAAGTTAAAAGTAATATGAAGTTCTCTTCTTCAGTTACAATAAATTATTCTCATTGATTCAAATCATCTTGAGCTGTATTGAAACTTTTTTTATTCATGTTATGAATACAAAAATGACTGTATTCTTTCAGTAAGATTTTAATTTCCATATATTCACTTTTCCAAAACGATAATTAAATTTAGATTTTCAGTATTTTATGCATTTCATTTTTTAGAAAAACGAGAATGACATTCTTTAATATCGGGAAAATGTGTATAAAGCGCAGAGGTTGATAACCGTTAATTTAATGTATAGTTATGGCGATCTTTCATGTTTTTCATTTTAAAAAGTGTCAACTTAATTAAAATTGATAATATAACTTTCATTATTTTACAAATTAAGAAAAATTTATTAGTATTTTTGATATTAAAATTAATAAATTAGGCATCGAGTTATTAGTTGAATAAATTTGTTATTTAAACAATAATAAAATATTTTCAACAAACCTGGAGTAATGGCATATTCGTCAATCACTGCGATCTGAGCCCTGTTGTATACGGATCCTTGAAGCCGATTCATGTGAAAAATGTAATTACTCCAAATCTCTGGTTTTTCATTCTCATCGTCAATGAAAGGTAATATCTCATTTGCCTTTTTTGTTCCATTTGAATCAGTTGAAGTTTTTTTTTCACCATTTTCTTGTAACTCATTTTCTTTTTGCATTATTCTAATTTTTAATTGGATTTTGTCTCTATAAAATTATATCGTTTGTCAAATAATCTTATTTTAACATAATAACATTTTCACTAGTTTTATCAATTATATTTACTTGTCACAGAGAAAAATGACATAATTAACTTAGAGATTCGTTATAAATATGAAGACAGAAGAATAAACCACATTTACAACCAATAAGGATGAAATGTTTCTATTTTAATTAATGAAAAAGATAGAGCAGTACAGACACTGAGAAATATTGATTTATAAATACTATATAAAATGTAAGTAAATTTTTGGGAATTTTAAAATAATAATCTTATAAACTAAATCAATAAATTTATATAGAAATATAATTTTAAATAAATTTTAAAATAAAATACAAAAATATTTTCCAAATATAATTATATTGAAAAATTAATCTATGAAAATATTATTTCACATTCATAAGTATTAAAATTAGTAAAAACATAATTACTTTTATAAAAATACGAAATTGTTTATGTAAATCAATATTGAGAATAATAAACTAACTTTTCAAATTTTATAATAACACGTATAAATGAATTCATTTCTTAACAGATTAAATGCAGTATTTGCATTTTCAGTCACAGTGCTAGCTGTTCTTACATTTTTAACTTTCTTAAGTACGGCTTTGAATGATCATGAGGGAAACTTTGAAGTCGGTATAAACAAAGTCATGGTCCGCAAAGCCCCAGATTTATCGATTCCCAATGTTGTTAATGACCTAGGTTATGTTACTATGAAATTATCAGTAAGATTTTTAAAATTTTTTTGCTGAATAATTTAATATTTCAGGCTGATCTAAACCACCTTTTTAATTGGAATGTCAAACAATTATTTGTATATTTAACCGCCGAATATGAAACTCAGTCAAATAAAATCAATCAGGTTGTTTTGTGGGATAAAATAATTAAAAGAGGAGAAAATGCGAAATTAAGCTTTTCGAATTTAAATAGTGAATATTATTTTTTTGATGACGGTTACGGATTGAAAGGCAATCCTAATGTTACTTTAAGTCTTTCGTGGAACGTTATTCCTAATGTTGGAAGACTTGATTTAGCACGGGGATCTGGTAGTTATTCATTTTCTTTTCCTAAAGAATACCTTATGGCTAGAATGTAATGTAATTGGTTTTTTATTTAAACATCTATGTATCTTTATGTTGTGATTAATTACATATTGAATGGTTCATAATTTAATTTTTCTGTAATATTTTAAGGAATTATGAATCGAGCGCGATTTAGTTTGTATTATTTGATGTTGGTAATTGAATTAAGAATGACATTAATGAATGCGAATGTTTATAGGTTCATTGATGCCAGTTGAATCTTTTGCGATTGATTCTGTTTCAATTTGTATTAACGTATTTTTATCATGAAATTAAGTTTTTGGACGGAACGGAATCTGTAACAGATTGCCGATTTCAGAAATCAATAGAGATGTTCTCGAATATCAGAAGTAACTGATGTTTCAGATTATCTTACAGGCTTATTAAATATTTGCCAATCAGTTTTTGGTAACGAGCCAATTGTGTAATTAAAAAGGTTTATCAGGATTTTTTCAAAACAAAAACGTTTACTAGACTTGATTAATGAATTCTAACTTACACAAATCTATTTGTAATAATCAGTTGCATAATGTTACTACTGATTTATATAAATAAAATTCCTTACAACTTTAAGGCAGAGGTCTAAGGGACTTGTACTGAAACTACATGCGCTATCATCAATAGATAAGCTTGAAAAACATCCTTGGTGGGAATTTCTTTTACCAACTCTTGAGAGAGTACTTTCATGTACTTGTGCTGAAAATCTGATTGCAAACACTCATAAGGGAGCATCCAAAAATATGCAATTTTTGACCCCATCACTATCGGCTCATTTTGCGTAGACCCCTTTCTTCGGGGACTTCCTTAATGGATGCTTCCTAAAATATAATTCTATTGAAGCTTTGCAGATTTATCTAAACATCTCTAATATTGTTGGGGTTAAGTGATTTTCAAAAAAAATTATAATAAATAAAAATTTGGGAAAATAAAATAATTAATTAAAAATAATCAAAAAATTAAAATCAATATTTTCCAGGGGAAATGGGTATGTGCCGATGCCAATTGACGAGACGAGTACGAAAATAGTAATATAGAATTAATTTTGGGCCCCTAGAAATAGTTATTAAGAAAATATCAATTAACTAAAATGATGAAAACAAATAAATTAAATCAGTTAGAAATTCTCCGATTTGGATAAATTTAATTACAAAGGTAACTAAATATTCCCTAATGTCATTTATTTCGCAGTCTTCGGCCGAAGCGACCAAAAGATGAAAGTAAATTGTTTAGCTAGTTCCCCGGGAGTCTAATGTAAATTGCCGTAAATCAGATTAGTTGTTTGAGGAGAGATTCCCTATATAAGGGAGTCTCAAATCAACAACAGAGACACAAATAATTTCGAAAAATTGCGAGTAACAGAAAAGTTTAAAAGATTCATGAGACTGAAAAAGAACTAGACAGACTTGCCAAGGATATTTTAGTAGTTAATTGAAAAGGCGGCATCCGGTGGGGATTCCTGCCATTATTGTAAAAGTAATATTTAAATCGTTGTGAAATTGTTGGTATCGAATAAAAGTATTTCTGTGTTGAGTTATTCCAGTATCATTTAAAGAGCACGTGGAGTCAGAGCAAACAGTTCTACCGAACCAAATAAAATTATAACTGAACAATATTTTGAAATGGTTTACTACGCTTCAAATAACCATAAGTGTTAGTAAAAGGTAATTTTCTCCCTTAAACCAATTTAAGATCTACCATGTAAAACCATATTTATGGACTGGCTTCACTGAATATACATTGTTGGGTTAGTACCTCTTAATAATTTATCGCTAAAAATGTTTTTTTATTAACAGAATTTTCCGTTTATTCCATTCAAAATGTATTTAACCCTTTCTTCCCTGAATATAAATGGTACTTATATATACCACTCTGCACGAAAAGGTTAAGCAAGTGTTGATGTCTCAACGTGCACTGGTGTTTCTTTTATAAATAAATAGCATAATTTATTACTAATTGAATAAAATACGAATTTTTTTACTTGTCTAGCTTTCTTTAAAATGCGTGTTGTGTCGTTTGTTTGGCCCTAAACCGAAATTGTTAATTGAATTTTCTTTACAAATTGGTTTTACAAAAATTTTATATAAGATTTTAAAGCACAGATTTTTTACAAAATTTTCCATTCGAGATTTTGAAATAAAATATGATATCTATTTGAACTATAATAACTTTCCTCAAAAAAATATAGGAGCCCTAAAAAATTTTTGCACAGGGCCCTAAAAAAGCTAGTTACGGCGCTGCTTTTTAGATTCATTAATTTTGATAACTCAACTTATTTCCCCTTGTATTATTTAATTTATATTAGATTTGTTAATTGTGATAATTTTTCCCTTTTGATAACATATTTACGTGTAAAAAGAATTAAAAATAAGAATATGTATATTACTATTTACATTGAAAATAAATACAAAAAATGTCCAGAATCACCAACTATAAACTATACATAAAAGAAATAACAGTTATTGTTCGAAAAAATAAAATGCCATAAAATAAAACAAAATAGCTATTACAGAATATTGTTTGAATTGTGGATTGGTTGGTTCGTTGATTGTTTCTCTAGTATCGATCTCTTGCATGTATATTTATTCTATAGTATCTTGGCCCCCTCCAACAATATTTGTTTAGGACAAATGTGCAGATATGCCTACCCTCATCCAACAAATGACGTCACGCATCCAAGGGAGGGGTCACGCATTTGTGACGAGGGTGAGGGGGTGTTTAAGAACTGTGACGTCACTAATTGATTTTTGTATACATAATCTTGATTTTTTCAACATAATTTTTTACAAATTTCAGCTTTCAAGGGCTTCCTTTTCAATAAATGTTTTCTTATACGATATTAGTGCAGCATTACACTAAATACGTACTAAAATGTCAATAAATTGATTTGAAACATGTTCATTTTCAAATATGAAATACGTCTTGTTAAGGGGGCAAAGATTTGTGACATCATATTAGAGGGAGGTTCTAACGTTTTATGACGAAGGGGAGTGAGGGGGCAAAAAATCGGCCAAAATCGCGTGACGTCATTTATGGAAAACCCCAAAACTCTTTTTGACAATGTTTATTATTTACTTTTTAAAAACTAATATATTTATAATCATGGAAATGATACCATGCTCATTCAATACGTACCATCAAATGCACAACATGCACAATAGGGTGGGATGAAAATGTCAACATTGTTTCTTACTACCTGCAAAAGTTGACTTACGTAAATGTAAGTATATTATGCGCAATATAAGAGTTATTGAAGAAGTTCTATTGGTCCCAACTTTTCTTTTTATGTTTTACAAATAATACATATTTCAAACGTAGATGAAGTTTATGTCATTTACTATAAATTAGATTGTTTGATGCAGAAATATTTCAAAGTTAGATTGAATGCATATATTAAATATTTTTTTGTTTGTCCTATTGTTTCCTTCACGACAATTTGATCTTTATTTGATGTTACATACGAAATTGACATTATAATTTGACTAATTCAACTTCTGGAAAAGTTATTGGGCTTACCAAAAAGATTTTTCTATAAATACTTATAGGTATTAAAATGTTCACCATATTCATTACTAAGGTGCATATTAAACGTATATATTAATTATTTTCTTTTTGGATTTACCTTTAATGACATTCTCGAGTGGTGTGCAGATGCGTTTGGTTTACTCAGGAGTTGGTAAGAAATAAACTCCTCACAAAGAAAGATGTTTTTAAAGCTTATCTATTGGTGAGAACGCAACAGTTAGAACATGGAAGGCAGGTTAAGACTACTGATGAATTATTAAAAATCGTAGCTGAGCAAGTAATAACGATATGGGAGAAAGCAAGCATTCCAACAATTCAATTTTCCAGTATCCTTGCTCAATTGAAGAAGACAGTAAAAAAAGCCAAAAATTACAAATATATCCTGAAAACAAGAGAGCATATAAGAAATTTCTATTGAAGGAGAAAGCATTTAAGCAGTTGTTTGATGTTTGCCCTTGTAGGTGTACGAGCAAAGGAATTTTTAATCAAGACCTCTTCCAATGTGATATCAAAGTTCCCAGACTACAGTGGGCATTTTGGTGTGATCAAAAGTCAACGAGAAATATGATACTTAGAACTATCAACAGGAAAACATCTGCAGTGATTGAAAAAAGACTTACGCGTAAAACAAACCAAAATGAGTTCTTAAAAATAAGATCCTCAACTCCTTCAACTAGTCAAATGGAAACAGAGTTGATTCATGAATCTGACACAGAAAAGTCGAGTTCCATCATTAGTTTAATTGAAAACAACTTTTAGTTTGGTCTTGATGAATCCAAATCTAAACAAGAAGATAGCAGCTAAAACAGACGCAAATATACTTGCCTAAGTGAAGTTATGGACAGAACAGATGTTAGCAATCGAGACGTATGTAAAATTATTAATGCATGCTTGCATGACATGTCACTTGATCTGCCGAGCAATTTACAAGAAGCGACAAAACTCAAAAGACAGAGAGTGTATTGGCGTCAGAAGCAGATAGAAAGTCAAGCAGAGCAAGTACAGAGACTAACTTGCATTGGGTTCGATGCCAGAATAGATGACACAAAAGTGATAGAAACAGCTGCAGTTAGAGCACAGGGGGAAATGAAATTCGTAAATTCTGGTAAACAAATGCACATTTATATTTTCATGCCTCGAACTTCTACGAGATGATCAACTGGGAACTGTCAAACATATCTATTCCTCCGATAATTGCATCTATCACAGGCAAGGAAATACTCCAGTAAACAGCCAGTGGCCCTCTTTACATTCCAAACCTACTATGTAATTCTCAAGCTGTTGAGCGAGTAGTGAAAAAAGTTATAAGAGTATCGTCTAAAGTTTTTGGTCACCATTTGTGCCACGGAATGCTGATCTCATCGGAAGTCTCGTTTAAGAAAACTCCAAGACTTGATTCCAAAAGACTATTTGCTCTTTAACTAAATTCTGTGTTAATAAACATTCTATCTTAATTAGAAGCTTTCACTCCCATTATTAGAAAAAATATTCTTCTTTGTTTCATTTAAACAGTTAAGCCCAACGAAATATTACAGAAAAAGTTAGAACTCCTAAACAGCAAATAAAAATTAGTTAAACATAGTTTACTCATATAACTCAATACGGAACAACTTTAGAAAATAGTAATACAGCCACAATTAAAATTTCACTTGTTTTCGCCCACCTTCATGTAAAATCGCACTGGATCCCTAAAAATAAAACCAAAACTTTTCGAATAAGAAAAAATACCACGAATTGAAAGGGAAACAGAGATGAAATTCAAAAAGCAAAAATTATATACAAAAAATTTCCAGCGTATGGCCTCAAAAGTTACAGCACAGCTCTGATTCAATATAAACGAATAAAGTAATTCTCACAAACTGCAAAGCAGCCAGACAATATGATCTCTATTTAAAGTACACTAAACGATAAAAACAATTATTTTTCTAAAATGGAATGGACAATTCATTTTTGAGAATGTCACTATTTCCATTCAACCGCAATGATTTGTAAAACACATTTGCATTAACTTCATCTCATTAGCATTGAGACACAGATTTTCATTCACAACAAATATATGCAACATTGAATTATATTTTCAATTGAACCGAAAATAAAAGTAAACAAAAAAAATCACGAAAACTGAAAACGAATCTAAATTTATTTTCTCATCACACAGTAAAACCACATCATCACAATATACAGATAGATAGATAGATAGATCTGTAGTAACACAGAATATTGAGCTGTTAAAATAACAAATAATGGAAATTGGTTTTAAAATAATTATATAAATTAAAATTTAATTACAAAATCTTTCTTTATATTATGAGATAATTTCCTTAACACAACGCTTCAACGACTTTGTTTTCGTTGACAATTTTGGACGAATACGGAGTAATATTTCCATATGACTTCTCATTGGTGTTATAAAACGATTTCATTTTCTCTTCCTGTAGCTTAAACTCCTGCTCGTGCAACTGGTTTGAAAATCATTAAAATTCCAAACTGAAATATCCAAATATATTTACCAATTTTTTGCTCTCGGCTTTCTTGCTAAGCTCCAGAATATCGTTCTTATGTCGCTTTTCGATTTCTCGCAGGAATAAGGTTTCTTGATTTGATAATTCATTCTTCTGTTCGGCATGTATCTGTTCGAATTCTCTTCGTCTTTGGAAATGCTCAGCAAGCATTGCATCTCGCTTCTTAGTGAGCTTACTATTCATTCTTTTCAAATCGGATTTTTCTCTCTCTCTTTCTCTTTCTTCGAACTGAAAAATATTTAAATTCATAAAAATTGTCATAATTTCTCCACTGAGAATTGATTTATGTGACCAATCGATAAAAAGCTAAAATTTCACTCATAAACTGGTAACAATTGAATATAAGACGACAGAAAGCAAATGTACTCTATTACCTCCCATTACCCCTTCCCCCGGTTCTCTATCGATTCCAAATTACCCATTTTCAAAAAAAGATAAAGTTTCCCCATTTGAAGCCAAAAATTGAAAAAAACAAAATATTTACATGCTCCTTATTTATTGCTATTAAACTAAGCCCACCAGTGCCGGTCACAAAAGACAATTAAAACACGCTTAGAAATATGAATTGTTGTAATGGAATTTTCAGTACCAAAACTGCGACATTATTACATAGCCTACACTGTAAAACCCAACTACTCATTTATGGAATCAACTCCTACGTAGGATCTTTAATAAAAATTCAAGCAAATCAATTACATTAATAAATGCAAAAGAAAAATTTTAATTATTGCAGATCCGGGCAAGCTACGAGCCAGCTTATGACAAAAATGAAGGGAAATTCTTTGTTGAAAATGCGATGCAAGGTAGGTACCGCTTTAACACTTATTGGAATCCGTGTTACTGATATATTAATTGTTTTTAGACGGCTCTTCATTTTAATTCAAAACTCTATACAGCCCTGATAGTTTCCCCTGGGTCTAAAGCAGAGTGGAAAATAGCGAAATGACGTCACACAATTACAGCCCATTCTCAAAGAGTTATATCTCCCTTTTCCAGCATTACATCACAAAACTCTGACTCCTTAAACGTGTATCATGCAAATATCAAATCTATATTAAATCAATGAGCTCTGTGAACAGGACGATTAAAATCTGTAGGTGAACATAATAAATTGTATATAATATCACATGTCGTCACATTTCTAAACATCCAGTCATCTTATTATAGATTCTATGATGTCATTTATAGTTGGCCATTTAGAAGCAATCCCGTTACGTAACTCATCAGATAAACATTAAAATCTTTCCTTTGTCGATAGCGGAATCATTTAGATAAATATAATTTCCGCAATAACTGATCAGATTTTTTTTTCGTTTTCAGATACTGAAGAAGATCCAATTTCCATATTAAAGAGTTATTTGCACGGAGTTGTACCTGTAAGTTTAATTCATTTTCCAAAACTTAATGTCACCTAATAGTAAATAAAAATATCTACCTGCATATCTTCCCGTGCCGCGTCCACCCTAATAGCACAATGCGATGCAACATACTAGATACATGCCTCCATCAATCACTTCCTCAAACTCAATCGCATTCTCATCTTAAAGACCACCTATAAGCAAGTAAGACCATCATAATTTCAAGTTAATAATTAGAGCTTTTAACCCTCTGCGGTCCTATATCGAGTCTAACTCGACATTCCAATAATTGCTCATTTGAAGTTTCAGATTTCGTTGTACGTATTTTTTTTTGCATTTCGTGTTAAGAACAAACATGTGTGTAGAATGTAGATTATTTATTAAAAAACCCAATTTAGTTCAAGAAAATCATTAAAACAATTAGTGGGTAACTTTTTTTACGGACCGCAAAGGGTTAAATATTTATTCTTATATGTGCAAATAAAGGAAATGTTATCGAATTGGAAATATATATCACAGCTAGCAGTGATAGTAGAAATAATTTCAATGCACTATGAAATTATAACAGATACAGAGCTTCATAACAAAATACGACGACTATCGCAACTTCTGAAATAATGAAACCATATAAATTCAATCCAAATTTTCAATCATCAATTATCATTAGATATTTAAATTAAAACTCATTTCTTTAAGTTTATTTTATATATAGGCACCGATATTCACTGGGCAATCCAAATAATTTGAAAACCACCTCATGCTCAAGTGACAGTGCTGACAATTAATTTTATTAAGCGAAACAAATAATTACCTGGACAAAGTTAATTTTAATAACTATGTTTTTAATTTGAGGCCAAAACGAATATTTGGTTTATTGTTACTGTTTCAATAGTTTGTCGTCATTGGTTATTTCACGGGAAAATGCTTTAATTGCATTCCAGTTTTTATCTCATTCGTGAAAAAGGCCGTGCGGAAAATTCATGAATATCAGCAAAAAATCGATAGCATTCATAGTCAAATAATAAAAATTCCTTAATGTTATTGCAAAATGAAATGCAATCAAAAGTAAAAACCACAAAAGTTGCTTTGTTAAATTTTTTGATGATTTACGAGTCTCTTGTTATTTCAGGTTTTTTAAAATGACAAAAGCATTTCATTTCATATGTAGTAATTAATGTCTTTTCATTTTCAGTTCACAGTTTATGTTGATTTTATAATAAGTCTTTTTTATTTGAGTTTGTGATTAATTGTTTTGCTCAGAAATTGTCATGTTTTTTATCTACTAATTTTGTTTGGAATTGTTAATTTTTTTCTTTATTTTTATATTATTTTAATTATAATAATTTATCAATATACAATTTTTATGTTTACCAAACTAGGAGCAAGTCTTTGTTAAAATTTTTATAGCTCACCACTGGTTAAGTCTAAGATATAGGTTGATAATATCTTTTTAGTATTTCCTAGTTCTGATGATACTGTTATTCTTTAAATGAGAACGGAATGAATTATTATATTTAAGGTCATAGGGGAAAAAGTATATTATTTTCTTCCATTTTTAGATTTGTTAGAAGAAAGAACAGTTAAGAGTTACGAAACGGAAATATATAGATATCCAACAGATACAGGCGTATGCACTATTTCTAATAGCTTTCTGTGGCTTTAAATAAAATAGGAATATAATTTTAGACCTTGGTCATTATCTTCTACGTTTGAAAAATCTAGTACACAAGCTCGTTTCTGTTTTATATCAAAAAAATCGATATTTAAATGTTTTAGTTAAAAGACTGAGTAAGAAAAGCATTGATCACCTTATGATAGGGCCCAATGAAGACAATGGAAATCATATTCCACATTCGGAAGGTTTTATAATGTATTTAAAATAGTGTCGAAATCTAAAAAACCACTGAGATGCTTGACTAATATGCATAGAACAACTGATTTAAAAGATATTAAAATTTTTCAATTACGAAAAGAAAATATATTCCTGGCCGCTGTGGACCCATTAAACTGCCATATAAAACCCTCAAATTTTTACAGGAGTCATGATTTATGAAGTGGAACACAGACCTTAATACATATTTCATATACATACAATTAATAAAAGGTAATATGTGCAATTGGGCAACTTTTTATTAAAATTTGAATTAGTGGGATTATTTATTTGGTTGTTTCACACCGGTATCGGTATTACATATCTAACCCACAACATTGATCATTATTGGAGTTTGAATCCTAATCAATTGGAATATTAACGGAATATTAATGATACACTTCCTAGGATATTTTACTGAATGTGAGAAGTTAACGAACCCATGATTACACCTTTTTAAGATGTGGTATCTATAGAAACATAGAAATATAAAAAAGTTAATTCATATAGAATTGTAATCGTTAGAAATAATTAAAGTGATTGCAGCGCTTGAGTCTAGATTCAAATAGAAAGTATGTAATCTCATTATTCGCGTGTCAGAGAATAACAAATGAACTCGGATAGATAATACTTTCAGTGAATTGATTTTGTTCGTTTTCATAAGTTATTGTGGTCATTCTTTGTTATGGTTCCCGTGTAACTCACCGTATTGCATCAATCCATGACGCACTGAATGAGTCATATATTTATTCAGTCAATTAGAACGCGCATTGGCACATTGAAAGCACCTGTCCATTAGAATGATAAGCGTATTTTACAGGTACTCTTGTACCCATGTTTTAAAATTTCGGGTAATTTGCAAATCCTCAAGTAAAACCAATCAAAATGAACCTCTGCAAACACGATGGTGTCATAAACTACTTGCATATTTGTGTGGTCATTAGTGATTTTAATGTTTCATAAAGAGCAAATTATATAATTAGATTGACTAAAAAGAAATATTTTAATGTTTTGGTTACTTTTGATCTGTTTTCTTATATTGATATTTTATTTATCTTCATTCTCACAAAAGATCAAAAATCAATTCTATGCAACACAAAAGCCAACCATTGCTAAAGACAGCCGAAAATTTGTGTTGTATAAAATTGATTTTGATCGTGCTAGCAAACACAATAATTTTACCGCTTACCTCTTTGAGTTTAGCCTTCATGTCTGCACTGGATATTAAATTTCTCTGAAGCTGAATTTCTAATTCTGCTTTCTTCTGAATATTTCTCGTTCGGCTTGTATTTTTAATAAACCTAGGAAATGTTTTCTTTTCGTTTTGTTGAATGTAATCTAATTCATCCAACTCTTTTTTATTATTCTACAATCATGTTATTTAAAATACGATGTGAAATCGCCAACTTTTTCTAAATGTTCAATTTCTTTTTCTTGTCTGTGTTTTACTTGTGATTTACCCAACATAAACATTTCCTTTTTCTGTTGATTCTCGAGTTGATACGAACTTTGACATTGATCCATCTCTAAGTTTGCCTTTTCTTTATTGTATTCTAAAATAATTATTCTTGTTTTCAATTTAGATTTAACAAAGTATCAAGCTCTGTTACTTAAAATATCTCATATATTACTGACAAAAATAAATATCACCATATTGATTTGGTTTCACATATTCATTTATTTTATTATTTACAAGTTCACATGCAACAATAAATGCAAATTTGTCTATAATATTAAAAATGGTAATAAGTCTTGCAATTTCGATATATTTTAGACTTTTTACAGCAATCATAAATTTTATTTCAACAGTAATTCTCTTACTCACAACGTAAAACACATAAACTTGTTTAATTATATGCAAAACATAGGAGAAAGGTGGCGGCTTACCTTAGGAGTTTTAATGGTCTAGTGTCATATATCCAATAATTTCATCATATCCGTAAAGTAAAAAAAAAACATTCTAGAAAACTTTGAATGCCAGCTTATGTCAATAAACAGTTTTTGAAGCGGCTGATAAATAATTGACAACAATTTTATTGTTGAAAACAATTTTCAATATAGATAACTTTTTCAATTTGAAAAACTTCATTTGAAATTTATGAGCTGCAATTATTTAAGTTTTTGATAATAAATAAAATTATCTAGTATAAAACCGATTATCTTTTAATTAACCCCTTAACGCACATGTCCGAGCGTAACTGGGTAAGTGTTACTGGCAAATTTGTGCATGCCCGAGAGAGACTCGGGTATACGAAATATAAAGTTTTGTTTAAGATTCACAAACGATTATATCTCGGGCAGTGTAATAAATTTCTTGACATAGGTCTATATATTAATTATCAATAATAATAAAAAATGATTTATTTTTGCCATTGTATCAAAAAAAAGTGCGCTAAAGGGTTAATGAAAACTTATTTTCAAAATATAGAGCGAATATAAAAAACAACTTCTTTATATTTTAGCAACAGTTTTGTATTATAAATTATCATTATATTTTTTCTCTATAGTATTAAATAGAAATTTGAACTAATATTTTCTTCAGCATATGAAACTAATGTTATGAATATAAAGAACGAAATATTTGATTTTTATATCTACCAATCAGAAGGTTGAAACTAGTAAATTCCAAAAATTTGTACACAACGGGTACATTAGAAATGTAATTATTTTCTCCAAAGGGTACCTGTTCACCTGTAGGAATAATTCCAAACGAGATATGGAAGATTCTCGCATGACAACCATGGATCGGTACTAAAGGTGTACATAGATACAATGAAGAGGGAAAATCTTTAAAATTTACTCATCATTATGAGATATTTTCATTAGTTAACACTCGTAGTAAAGCTTTGTAACAATTAAAATATTTCAAATAGTTAATTTAAACAATATTATTATTATACACACAATATTGTATTTTGTGATAAATTTTATTCTTGATACTAATTTTTAATTATTAAAAATCAGATTAAATCAATTATTATAGTAAAGGTAAACCAAAAATGCATTATTTAACCACAATTTATAGTTAAATGAAAAAATACTGCTGAGTTTGTCTTTAATAAAATTCTAATTTCTAGATTTTAAATGAAAAGTTACATACATTTTTTCGAAATTTAATTTAAAATTTGTCATTGTCATTTGGTACAATGACACGCATATTTTATGAAAAATTCAATTTATAAATTATTGTTAAAAAAAAATCCATTCATAAAAACAAAAAATGAGTAGAATATAAATTAGTTATATAGAAACAAAATATTAAATTTCTCAAATACATATCTAATTGGTTGATTTTAAAAAGACGTTTTGCTGTCAAATATGATTTTATTTTGTTTTAAACGATAATATATTGTCGCTTTGACTGAAGCATCGATTTCTGACACACATTTCATTATATATCTAATAATTTTATCATCAAAAAATCAATTTATAAAATTATCGCTAATCAAATACATCCATTTAAACAAAAAATGTATAAAATATAAATTATAATTTTATAGACACAAAATACTAATTGGCTAATTTTTAAATGACGATTTGCAGCTAAAAATAATTATTTTGTTTTTATCGATATTATTATGTCATTACAATATTTAACGGAAACATCAATTTCTTACACACAATTCATTTTAAATCTGATATTTTATGAGCTAAAAATCAATTTATGAATTATTGCAAAAATAAAATCCAATCATTTAAACCAGGGTTTCTTAACCGGTGAGGTATACCTCCCTTGGGGAGGTATACTAATGTGTTGGGGGAGGTATGAGATTTTGTTTATTTTTGTTATGTTTTTTTTTAAATTAAAAATTAAAATTATTTACATTATCAGTATGAATTAAAATGGTAAAAATAAAATAATATGTAATGTTGGTATACCACTAATTATGTTTCTTATCTTTTCTTAAAATAAATTAATTTTGCTGGAGGTGAGAACATAAAATTAAATATTAGGTGAGGTATGAAGTAAAAAAGGTTAAGAACCCCTGATTTAAACGAAAAAATTATGGCAATATAAAAATGTTAACTGAATTTCTTTCATTAAAAATATTTCTTATTCATATTTTTCCGATAAATTTTGTTTTAATTTATATAATTCAATACAATAATTATTATAAATAAAAACCATTGATTAAAACAAAAATGATTATAAAAAATAAATTAAAGCGTTATAAAAACATACTACTGAGTTTCTGATGTTTCTCCTTCATTAAAGACAGCTCTAATTCACAGATTTTTAAACGATGAGTTGCAGTCATAGACTCGCATTTTTCTTCGATATCTTTCATCAATTGATCCTGGAATGCTTTAAATTTCTCTTGGAATATTATGTTGTTATTATCTCTCAATTTCTTGCCGTTTTCCCGTTTCTGATGTTTGGGAAGCCTGTCCAATTCTTTGCCAAATTCAGTCTTTTCTTTGTTTTTGAAATCGTTTTCCTTTTTCGCCTTTATGGAAAAGTACAGAAACATGAATGTAATTGAAAACTAAGTACAAACTTTATCTGCTAACAATCGTTTTTGGTAATTTGTTAATTCGTGATAATTTTGATTTTCCAAATTCTCTAATTTACTTTTGTGTAATTTATTGAGATTATCCATTTCCGTTTCGTGGCTCTTTTCAAATGTCTATGGGGAATGAATAACAATAGAATGAATGGTTATTAAATGCCTCATACTAGTTCATCGGATTTTTGACGGCTTGCTAGATTATCCCGTTCAGAAAGCATTTTAAATTGTAATTGACGTTTTTCACGACTTTCCTCTTTAGCCAATAATTGCAGCTCTCTGATTTCCATTTTTCTATTGATTGATTCATAATTATGGAATCAATAAATTGGAATTTTTTTACCTGTCTTGAATTTGATCTCGGTTTTTATTTTCCAAACCTTCTCTTACGACTTTAGTAGTGGTTGTTGTAATTTCCTCACCATCAACAACAAATTTTCGAGTTTTAGTCATTGTTTTGTAGAAACTTTTCTTGCGATTTAACTGTTTAAAATAATTATATAACACACTTAATTTCATTTAAACAAATCTAAATACAATAGCTTGAGCATTTGATTCTTTATCTGAATCTTCATCTTTGATTGAGAACTTTTCTACTGATTCATTGTCTTTAATGTCACTAATAGGAATATCCGGTACTATGTCCATTGCCATTCTAATGGACCTTCGTCTATCAAACTATGAAAACTACATTAAAATTCTTATTCATACATTATTATAGTAATTCAATTCCTTTGGAATTTTATTCTATCGTTTTGATGGCAACAAATTAAAACTTTATTCATGAACTAATAAGCAAATTTTGAATATAAATAAACTAAAATAATATTTAATGTAAAAATTCCTTTAATAATTTTCCAAATGTTTAACTTATAAAAGGAAATCTAACGTAAAAATCAGAAATTTTGTTCTTTATCCAACATATCTAATCCATATATGAAATATATTTTATTTTTAAATTTAACACACACACACATATGTATATATGTGTGTGTTTCACTGTATTTAGATATCAGAGCAATAATATAACTCTTAATTTTATATATATATTACAATAGAGATCTCTCATTCATAACATCGTAATATCAACTCTCGATACGTTTGAAAATATATATCATAAAGACTCATTGCCGCATTTGTATCTTTGGAGCCCTTAGGCAATATATATTAACGCGCCCCATTATTCGTATTAAAAATTAAAAAGTACAAATAATGTTAATGTATATTAATAGTATTATCTTGTTTAATTCTTATTTTCTATTACATGATTTAATTATAATTATCAATAAATATATAAAAATTTTGAAAAAAAAAATTACAAAGAAAATGATATTGCAAGCGCCCTTTTCGGTTGGCGCACCTAGGCAGTTGCCTAGGTTTGCCTATTAGTAAAAGCGCCCATGTGAAGCCTATAACAATTTTAAAGTGAATATAAATTTAAAAAGAATTAATTGACAATTCTTTAAAGCATAAAGATAAATTTCTTAGTAATCAGTTGTACCTTATTTTGTTCGTCTAATTGAGCTATGGTATCATCAATATTTGTGCACGGATTGTTCTCCATAATATCAACCACAACACCAAGTATTGAAACTTTATCGGCTTCTGATTTTATTTGTTCACTGATGATATTATCCAAAATTTCGGCGGAAAAAACAGATTTTGAAATATTATCAATCACCTAAAACAGGAATACTTTAAAACAAATGAAAATTAATCGATATTCGACACAGTCAGGTATGAGGTATTTAGCACGTATATATATATATATAAATGTCGTGTAATTCCATCTAATATGAATAATTTCATGACCATTCTGACACAATCGTTCACTACTTGCAAGAAATCCACAACATCTTTTAGAAATAAGTAAATTTTTATGTTTCTTCAAACCACAAAAATTGAATAGGAAATAATTAAAAATTGCAAAAGCCTTTCACATTATCAAAAACATTTATTATAAAAATAGATTTCCAATTAGCTGTAATTATGTATGTTTCACTTAATTTTTTGAAATAACATGAAATTATTTGAGAATTCAAAGGAAAATCCTTCAATTTATTTATATGCTTTGAAAAATTTCATCTCGTAATAAGTTTTTTTAAAGACAAAAAAGATTGCTTCAATATTTGGCAAAAAAAAGTATGATATCAGTTTGCTAGACCTTGAATTATTTTGACAATTCTTTATGATTTTAAGAAAATTTAAAAATGGTTAAATCTTTCTATTTATCCGTTAGATTCAAAGGTTTTCTTTTACCCACTTCCTAACCATGCAGAATTTTAAAAGCAAAGAAAATATATAGTTATTTGTAAATAATATTTTATTTATCCTATTAAGAATTTTTGTTTGCTCAACTAATTTATTATTATAGTTATTTAGGTCATTAATCAAATTTTCATTGGTCATATAAGAATTTATAGAAGAATATGTGCATTTAATCTGTACAGTTTAATTTGTACAGTATAAAGATTTTATCAAAGACTTAAAAAAATATATGGGATATAAATAGATCAATTTAAAATCACGAATATAGACAAACACTTTTATACTGTCAAGAGGAAACTATCATATCTATCTCAAAAATAATCATTTTAATTACAATGCGTCATTTAGATTTTAAGTGAATATGAAATAACACATCCAGTTTAGTTACTTATTGAAATCATTATATATGTAAACATTTTAAAAGGCCTTAAAAGTTGTAGTTTTGAAGTATACTTTTAATTGCATAATTAATAAACTATAAAATCTTTTTTTTGTAAATAACGGAATCATTTATATAAATAAAATTTAAATAAATAACAATGTTAGCCCATTTCCGCAATGTTTATTCATAAAATATGAAATATTTCGACCGATAAACGGTCCTGATCACTCATAACCAAAACTTAACTAGACTTTCGCTTTCTCCTCTTTCTCTTTGATATTTTCTTTCACTCAAATTAATATATAAATAATAATTAACTATATGTAAAATTCAGTGATTATTCTATTGAAACACATTATTATACAATTAAAAAAAGTATTCAAATCCTCCAATGAAATAAGATAAATTAATTGAACCGCGACAAATAAGGCCACGAACTAACTGCAGAGAACAATTCAATTACCAAAAGAATATATGCTCCCATGGAGTTCATAATTGCGTTTACTATTAGATTAATAATTTCTTGAATATTCTGAGACCCATAATGATATATATATATATATATATATATATATATATATATATATTACCCCACTAGGAGTCGCACTTATGCCCCAGAACAGAATTGACAACCTGCGGCTCACTTAAACGCGTAAAAACTTATTTATTTTAGACAGGTTTTGGGACTAGAATTCCTAGAAAATTTTCATGCGGCTTTCGGCACAAAAAACGTTGCCCATCCGTGTATTAGACAAATCATTTACAAAATCATCTAATTAAAAGCAAAATATTTGTGAAAAAAATAATGCTTGGAATTTTATAGCACTTTAATTAATGATAATTAGTGGTATGTGAATAGGCTGATTAATAAAGGCTGAATGCATAACGGGCTTAGCGTGACATAATATGTGACAGACAACTTATTGTCATCGTAAAATCAATCAATTAATTCATAAAATGGGTGTTAATTAGCCCGCTGGCTGCCAGATATCATATCAGTGATTACTATGAAAGTTGTCAAATCTCCAGTGAAAAATATATATTGTTCTCTTTTTATGGAACTATTTTTTATGAAATAAATAATACAATTATACAACTGAAAATGACAAAATAATATGGAAAAGATTTAGAGTTTAATCCGATTTCCCCAGCCAGTGGTTAATAAATAATCTTTAATTTGAAGATAAATTGTGTTTATCAAGCAAAATCTAATGTATACTCACATTTGGGGTTTCCAAGATATCGGAGCTTCCTACAGAAGCATCGTCCTGTTCTGAAATATCATCGAACGTTTGCGATGGCAAAAGAGAGTGCCTCTAAATTTAAAACCACAGATTAACCTATATTATCGGGGCTTTCATTCAATAATTAAAAATAATACAGCAAGTGGTGCTAAGAATGCTCTTGTCCAATGTTGAGAACAAATTTGGGAAAAGTCATTTAAATCTGCTAGAATTTTAATAGTCTCATACTTACTAGATAAGAGCAGTAAAATGGTAAATGTTGCCTATTATTGGGGGAACAATCTATAATTATATTCACAAATCGATAATTAATAGTTTGCACAGTGACATTTTTTACTTATTATATTTCCTCGAATTTACATAAGTAGATACCGAAACTCCTCTAAACTTATATAATTTTCTTTCAATCAAATGAAGTACTCATCAGAATTATGCTTGTAAATAACTGGCGAAAATGAATATTGATATGTCGAAGACAAAATATGGTAACCCCTGGCCCTCATCTATTGGTAGAGCGAGGAAGTGACCAGAATCACATGCAAAATAGTAGACTCTATTTTTCACAAATCTTGGAGAAATCAAATCATATTACTGTCAAGTTGAAATGTTTTACTGGTTTTTTGTCGGTGGAAAATAAAATTTAGATTTTTTTTTAAAAAATACAAGTTTATATTAGGAAAACCAAATAATATGTAACAATTCGAATACGAATCTCCAAATGATCTACTATTTTAGATCCACAATATAGAAATGGAATACATTTTTTTAATTTTCATTCCGGGCAAACGTGAAATTTAATCAAATGGAAATGTAAATTTATGTTCATCAATAGGACAAGGTTAGTGGGATTATTATTGATGTCCTTTGAAGACTCCATCGCTGAGCCTATGGCCTATGATGACTTAATAAAAGACTTTTCGGAACTTAGGGTCCGAGTATATTCTATTAAAAGCGTCTTTTAAAGTAATTTGATCCAGGCGACAAAATACTGCCATCCGTCACTGGGTAATCCTAAACGGCATTAACATTGAGCTACAATGAATCCTTGGCCAGTAAGATGTTAAAGATTCAATAATGCAATAAATATTAAAAAAAAATCAAATGAAATTAGCAACAGAAAATATTCAGTCCAGATCAATAATAATAATACTATATGATTGGTATTTGGCATATTATATTAAAGATATAATATTTAACGAGCAAATTCTGATTGGCATAGTAAATTATTTATCATTCAATATCAAATTTCTCAATTGCGCATATTTATTATTATTAGATTGCAATGTCATTAGATAAATATGTTACATCATGTTTGCCAAACTAACAAAATAGTTCTATTGAATCTGACATTCTGCTGATAAAGCATTGAAACAAAAGGCTCCAAGTGATATCCACTGATAATGAAAGCCTCACCAACGCCATTGCGGCTATCAATGATTATTTCTCGAGTACGGAAATTATAATATTAAACTTGATGCACTCTAATTTGCGTTTTTAAAAAATTAGGAAACAATTTTGGAAAAGCCCCCCCCCTCTATCCCTCCCAGAGAAGGCGGCATGACTAAATAATATTGATTTAATACGAGTGCCCGTGCAATAATAATTCTTTCGACTTTTTAACATAATAGGCTTTAAACTATAAGGTTTTCTAATTTAGTTATCGTTACATTATTATTAGACAAAAATTCAAATCAATAAGTTAAATTTAATTAAAATGTATCTTTTAACAAATTTTTCATTCACTTGTACAGAAAAAATATCCATAAGAATGGAAATATCAATTATTATCATAGTTACCGATATGGTAAGTTTATGTTAAAGTGTCTCAAATAATTATGCCGCGTTCCTCTGATTCCCAACAGATTCATTAAAGATACAAAGTCTATCGAAAATAAACATTTTCCTTAATTTTTGTATAATTAATCTTGTTTATCGCCTAAGAATATATTTTTTCATGTAGGATGTCTAGACAGAATAAGGTTTGTTAGTAATTGTAATTTTATGCTGCACTCAAAAATCAATGATTGCATTTTTTTATAGTGCAAAGCCTGGAAACCAAAAGCACCTCGGACAATAATCAAAAATTATATTTGTTACTTTTTGAACTAAAAAATCAACATAAAAAATATAAGGTGCGATAACTTAACGACGAACCACGCGGGAACTCCATTCGAGAGATCGGAGCACTGGTGCTGTCTAACCCATAGTAATCCATGGGACTAGAAGTATATGCGCGAGAACCCATAGTGATCCATGAGACTAGAATTGTATGCGCGATAACCCATTGTGATCGATGGGACTAGAATTGTATGCGCGATAACCCATAGTGACCCTAAGGGCTAGAAGTGTATGCGCGATAACCCATAGTGATTCATGGGACTAGAATTGTATGCGCGATAACCCATAGTGATCCATGGGACTAGAATTGTATGCGCGATAACCCATAGTGACCCTAAGGGCTAGAAGTGTATGCGCGATAACCCATAGTGATTCATGGGGACCACACCTACCTAATCCTGGAATGCTTTAAATTTAGTTAAATTTAAACAAAAATTCAAATAAATTAGTTAAATTTAATTGAATATTTTAAGTAATTTCTAATTCACTTGTAGAGAAAACATTTCCATAGAATGGAAACATCAATCATTGATTGAGACTGATATGGTAAGTTTACATTAAGAGATTATTCATTTAAAAGAATATAAACTATACCATGTCCTTTAGATCTAGATCTTCCACAACTTCCTCGATATTTTCGGCATTAGCTTCATAAATCAGTACTTTTAGTGCGTGTTTATCTGAGTCATTGCATGAAACAATGAAAGGATCCTAGAAATATCAAGCTTTAAACCGATAAATCATATTCAACGGTTTACTAACACTCAATAAATCAGGCCCATGTGGACGATCTTCTGGCTTCTTAGTAAGGCATCTTTTTAAAAACGAAATGAACGCGGATGACCTATTCAATGAAAATAGACAATTTTATAATTCGCCAGTAATAAAAAGAAACCATAAACTCGGTCGGTCTAATGTCGGCGGATCGGCTTTAGCTATCTTGATAAGTACTCTCGTTGGTTGCATTTGGTGATAAGGCGGTCTCATTTGAGCCAATTCCATTAATGTGATTCCTAGTAAGCAGGCATTCACAATTATTTTTCAATTCAACGAATATTTTTAATATAATGGAATTTATAAAAATACTTGGAGCAAAAATGATTTTTTTAAAACTGAAAATTAGTTTAAAATAAAAGATCATAAGTGAGGAATTTATGGGAAATTATACATTTTATGGAGGACTTTTGAGAGTTCGGTTTATTTTTTAATCACAAAGAGACCCTTATGGAGACTTTACATTCTAGTGGACAAAAATGTTGGAAAACACTGAGGTTGGCAATTAAGGTTTCGTCGTTCTTTTTAATTTTACCATTGCACATGTCAGTAAATGTTTGTGGCATAATATTTTAAGTCATTCAAAAGAGAATGTTATGTTCTAGTGTAATCTATGTTTTGTTTTTTGTTCGAGTTATTTTCTGTTAATTTTCAGATCATTAAAATAGAATGACAAAATGAGAAAAATAAGCATTTTGACACCTTTTGCTTTTAATCAAGCTTTTTTAAACAAAAAAGATGCTTACGATATTTGTGCTGTGTTTGAAGAGGGTGCCATAATCAAAAATAGAAATTATGACATCAAAGACGCACCTCGTTGAGTTCGACGAATAACAATTAAAGCATCAATATGAAGCAGTGCAATGGATGAATTAGCCCAGATAAACAAGTGATACTGCACATAAAACAATATCGTCATTCGCATAACATCATGTAATGCGTATGGTAGGACTGGAAAGGGGTTATCCATTACGAATTGCTTGAACGGAACTAAACGGTCAACGCAGGACTCTATGTTCAACAGATGGAACTACTCAATACGGCTATTCAAGAGAAAAGACCTAATCAGTAGCATGGAGTTCTTTTGCTGCACGACAACGCCCGCCCGCATATCGCTAATATACCCAATGAAGCCATTCAATAGATTGGCTTGGAAGTGCTGTTACACCGACCGCACTCTCACAATTTCGCAACAACGAATTCACACTTCTTTCGATAGCTTTCAAATCCTATATGTGGAGTTTTGTTCAATACTCGTTTCATACAGAATTGAGAGCTTTTCTGGATAAATGGTTCAAGTCGAGACCGAGTGATTTCTACCGTCAAGGAATTGAAATCTTGTTGAAAGTTAGTAAAAAGTTGTAAACAACAAGGAGAATACATTATCGATTGATATGTAGTTAATTTTTATTGAAAAATAAACTTTTTAAAAACGGCGAGAACACATCTAATATATATCTGGCTGATTCGAAGCTATATCTTGCTTTTACTGGTCTTAAAATAAAAAAAATTTTGAATTGTTACGAGAAAATTAGACTAATGAAAATAATTCCATTATTGGGAAATGCAGTTTTCCGTGAATAAATGAATATTTGAAAATACAAGTACATCTAGCAACAAATGAATTTAACAAAGAAAGCATAATTTCATTTCACTTTGCTTACGTAATTAACATATTTTCGAAAATCCGCTCTAATATTATTGTAGATTAGCAAAATTTCTAGAATATTTTCATTTTATTTTATTTTAAATAATGCCAAAGTTTCTAACAGGAATAATTGGCAAAAGAAAGAGAATAATTATAAAGCAAAATCCATCATTAAACGACATGTATAAAATTGGAAATACTTTTGGTGCATTTTTTATTAAATATCTGGATTTTCTTTCTTTTATTTTTAGATTTAGAATTTTGTTATTCTTAAATTAAAATTTGATAAAAAAATTTAGCAATTTCAAATATTTTAATTACCGACATTTTAATAGAGAAAAAACTCGATTAAAAAGAAAACTTTAATTATTTTATTATCAAATTCCTTTTGGTAAATCAATTAGTAATAAATAAATAAATAAAATTTCATTACGATTTTCTATTTACCAATGTTGCAAATAATTTATTTTCAAGTCACATCATAAATATTGACTTTCTCTCAATAATTACACAATAGATTTGTCAACCTTTCAATTTGATTCCAGATTTCCATTCATTCTGACGGCACTTAGTATACAATTTGCAACATCGCATCACTGAGATTGCGGTTTCGGTTTTAGGAATGCCAATTAGAAACGCTGAGGCATATTTGTATCGAATTTATTTGAAATAGTATTAGGAAACAGCGGGTTTATTACTGAGTAACGGAATAAACTGTTGATAAGTACAATTTTTTTTGATTAAATGTGAGATTTTAGTTTTACCCTTAATTATTTTTTAATCAGATCGTTTTAAATATATTGCAGTTGATATAAAATGATGGAAAATAAAATACAAGCACGGAAAGCTAGAAATGAATGAAAACATTTAAAACAATTAAAGTAACAAAAAATTAATTAAAACTTATAAAAATTTGAAAATTATTATTGATCGATCGGGGGGGGGGGGTAAAGGTTAACGCCAAATCACGAGACATGTACAAAAATAGTGGTAAAATTTAGTGAGAAATCCCTAGAGAAAATTATAAGAGAAAAGCAAATTAATCCACAAATAGAAAACCCGAGAAATTATTCAGGTAATTTTTAAAAAAAAGCTACCAAAGTCATGCCGAACAATTGGTTTGTTTTGGAAACAATTAAAACATTTTCCCATAGGTACAAATGGTTAAAGACTAAAATGATCAAAGTGAAATAAAAGAATTTAAGGTTGATCGTTTGACAAAAGAAATAAATCTATTTGATAAAACATCAACTTTGACGATTTTCCCTCGGGTAACTTGGCTTCCGTCTAACAGATTTGTAAACGACAGAGGAGTGCAAATAAAGTGGCAAGTTGCCAATTTGTTCAGAGAATTAATAAACGTTTTCTGTGTTGGTTTTCGATTATTGAATTAAATAGAAAAACACACGATAAGTCAGAGATTAACCGAGTTATTAAATAATAACCCAAAAAATACATATTCAAACCAGACAAAGTAAGAATAAACATACCATTTCGAAATTTATGGCTTTTCTTGGTATGAGCATTGATACAGAAATGATACAGATCCTTATTTTATAGCGCTTATGAGAATCCTAGATATCAATTATCCCCAAAACCGATATTTACCACTGTATAAAACTATCAATTCAGAATGTATTGCAAAATTAATACCATTATCAAATGTAAATGTTATATTCCATTTTAAAGTTTACATTACAAATCTTACTCTTTTCAAGGGAACCCCTTTGATCGATGATATGCTAAACATGATAAAACTTTCATCAAAAGAAATGCGGGTAAATCAAGTGAAAAATGACAAATTATGTCACGGGAAGAGTATGAAACACTAATCACGGGAAATAAGGCCTTTCAAATACAGATTTGCACATAACATCAGGTGTAATATGGAAAACACTGAAAATAGAATACTGAAATTCCTGAGTGAATCTACGATAAATCTAACGCTATAGAAGAATCACATTCAATCTTTCTGTACGTTCCTAGGAATTTATGACTTGTGCCGTGACTGTGTTACAATTCAGACGAGTAACTAGATAATATTAAGAAAGCTAACCCCCCCCCCAGTATATTAAAGTTTTGATGACTGGATAGAAAAATTCAGAATCCAAATGAAATTCTATGCGCCTGTTGTCGATTCAAAAATATCCATTTTTAAAATTTTAAATTATCTTTAAATAATGAAATTTTTGTTTCAAGTATTAGATAAAACTTTGTAACGTAACTTTGCACGTATCATTTGAATAATATAAAATGTAACCAAAACCGAATCTGACCTGCATAATTACATAATTCGAAATTTTAAATAAAATTCTACAACTCATATCAACCTAAATTGTCGAAATCTGATTGGCTAATTCCTAGGAAACACATACAATCCTAATCAACTTTATTTGTAAATCTGGTAATCTTATATAATTTAGAAATTAAAATTATTTATTACTTTCAATTTAATAAATTAAGTTAATTATAATGTTAATTATATTTAGAATAAGTAAATAAAAATATGAAAATGAAAAAATACTAACCAAATGACCAAATATCTGCTCTACAATCGTAGTAACTTTCCATATTTTGACAAGCAATAACTTCTGGTGCCATCCAATACGGAGTGCCTTGTACGGTATTCCTTTTTTGCTTATCTGCTGCCAATTTAGCCGAAACACCAAAATCAGCTGTATTAATAAATAAATGAAACTGATTTTATATAACTTTTCTTAAACCTAATTTAACATCAGCATCTTTGCTGACTAAAACATTCCCAGCCTTCATGTCACGATGAATTACTCCATTAGTATGTAAAAAAATCAATCCGGATAAAATCTCTTTTGAAGTATATTTAATTGCTTTTTCGTTTAAATTTTTATCTAATGTAATCATTAAACTATCTAGAGCACCACCATTGCAATACTCCAAGGCCATCTAATATTTTATAAGTTTTAAAACGAAATATTACAACAATACCCAAAGTTTGCTTTCAAAATGATATGCATTATATAAATTAACTACATTTGCATGTTTGCATTCAGTGAGTATTTCAATTTCAACGATATATTCTTCTAAATCACCTTCTTCTTCGAGATTTACTTGTTTTAAGGCAGCAATATCATCAGTTGATTTATTTTTAGCCTAAAGTAAATCATTAATTTTTAAAAAAAATTATATCGTAAAACTACTTTAAAAACTTTGCCAAAAGCACCATCTCCAATTTCACCAATAACGTCCCATACTTCGTTTGGATCGCATTTGTTAAGGTACGAATAACTTTTTTTTGTTTTAGGATCATTAGCCTTAAACCTCTTGAACAAATCGCGAATGAAAGCCATATTGTTTATGAGTAAATAATAATTTTAAACTTATTTTCCGTTAATCAATTATTAATTTATGTCAATTACTTTAATTTAAATTTAAAATTTTACTTCGAATTAAAAATATTGTTAATATACTTAAACAAATCTTTGATTTTTACAGTTGGAAAATTTGAGAAAATCATTATGTATCAAATATGTAACAACCCGCAATGGTAATTTTGATGAAATATTGTTTGAAACCATTTTAAGATTTATTCAATATTATATTAACACGTTGACGGACAGTAGGAACAAGCGAAGTTCGAAAATTGACACTATATGTTTTTGTGATTTTTCACAACCACGTGCATACTGAATCTGCAACTCGTATAACAGGTGAAATATGAACTTCAACCTAAAAAGATGTTTTCAAAACACGACACTATGCTTCTACGTATACGCCAGTAAGTGCACATTTGTGCTGCTATAGCCGTAGTGTCTAAAAACGACCGTTTCGTTTTGGACGGCTATAGCAGTCATGCCACATTGTGAACTTCGCTTTGACGGCTATAGCCGCAATTGTCCGTCAACGTGTTAATAAAAATAAATTTATTTATGAAATACGTTTTTAATAAATTTGTTGGGCCAATACTAAGTTCTGTTTAAATGAATCGAAAATAACATGCAAACACAGCAACGTAGATTCAAAATCAAACATATAAACATCAAATAAACACCCTAAAATATGAGAAAGAGACATAATTAAATAAAAAATCAAAAACGAAAATGAAATTAAAATATATACAAGATGCACCAAGAACCGCACGAAATTTACAAAAAAATAGCACAAAAATTTGATCGAAAATAGACAAATTTATAAAAACAGGAAATTGAATAATAACACCAGTAAAAAATAAAACATTTTTGGTTGGAAATATTCAATGGAAAAGATTATAAAATATATTGCCTATTTAATTTGAGAAATAATAAAATCAGACTTAGATACTACAAATAAATTTTGTTTTAACACATCAAAAAGAACACGCGAGGTTAGGGTCACAGAATAGGTATATATACCGATTCATTTATGCATGACTTAATCACTTTTTCAGTAGAAAAATTACTATTTTTGGTGAAAAGCACTATTTTGGGACAACGCTCGGTAACAATTTTAAACTATAGTCAACAACTTCTACAATACGTACTAAAGCACACTTATAAGTAAGTCTCTACTTGAGCGTATCCTCTGTGAATTTGTTTGTAAGATGCTGCTTTAAACCATGTTATGTCAATGTGTAATGCAAACTAATTATAAATTATGTATATTACTTTGTTAACTTCTTTTTGTCAAAAAGTTTCTAGCAACCAGCCGATAAATACAGAAAGTTAGTAAAATCTTACACTAGCAGACTTTGTGAGTGCTGTTTCTCCACCTATAGCCTGTGCCCGTGAAGGTCTAGTCGTGAGTAACGACGGCCCGAAAGTAAATTGAAATGGACTATTTCTTGGAATCTTCCAGTTCCGAGTCCGAGTAACTACCCAAATACTTGACGAGTTGAGTCTAGTCCAGAAACCATACTTCCATTGACAGGAAATATAGAGAATCCTCGTTAATAATATCCTTTCATTTTTAAAACCTTGGTCTCTCATCCATTAAATGCAAGCCAACATAATGCTGGCATAAACTTTTTTGAATTCTTTCATTTGAATTTCAGTTTTTAACATTTTCCATCCTTAAATTGAGTATCAGTCTTTTAACTGATCCCCTTTCACCCATCTCCCGAAAAATCGATCTAAATTCAATACCTACATACCGGCCAAAATTACCACATCAAGTAGCTCAGTGGGCACTCTTAAACTATAATATCGACATAAATACCTTAAGATCAAATTTGTCAGGGAGTGAATAAAGAATCTCGCAAAATCTATAAAACGATCTGAATTATTCAACTAGACTATAATCTAAAATAAGAACAGTACAATACCTGGACACTCTAAAGGTCTAACTAAAATGAGGTGTAAACTTTGAGGCCAGAAATTCATAAGATAATAGTGAAAGTGAATCGAATAAGGCATAAGTCGAAGGTGTGAAACAAACTCAATTTACTCAAAATTGACTCAAAAGATTAGGACAATAACATGCTGCCGATCACAAATACTATTAATCCACATCCCGGACAAACAGCAGAGATTTAATATGCATGCTAAGACCTTAGTTCCTCAGCGAAATTTTATATCCTATGAATAATACGTTTAAAGGAGAGGGTGAACGTATCAGTAACTAGTGCGTAGAAAAATAATATCATAACATTGGCATAAGTTAGTAAATTTTACTGAATAAACCGATGTTTATAATCACTCGATACATGACGCGACAGATTTATTAAGTCATATAATAAAACGCGGCTCGAGTGGAGGTGACAAGTAAAATTATGAATTGAATAACAACAATTAGAACAAAATTTAAATATTGGATTTAATGTAGAATAATATAATAAACACGAACTAAATCACGATCGTTAATAAATAATTCCAAATATAATTAGCTGATGTGAGATTGCCGAGATCCACGACATTCTAATTTACATAGTGAAATCCATTCCACCTCACTAATACCCACAGGTATAAAATTCAGACCCAATAAAGAACGTTAGCATTAGCAGAATCCAATGAATAACCTCAATTTCCGATATTTGCATCCACAATTACATCAATACGATTAGATTATCACCGCACTTTACTCGCTTACCATGGACGAGTAGAAGTCGTTATTCGAATACGTATTCCACAGCTGCAGTTGACCAACATGACGATAGAACGGCTGTCAAGAGCCTAATTAACATTTTTCCCAAACTTAAATAAACCCGTTGAAATCAGGCGAATAAACTAAACTATAAAATTTAGCATGACAGATAAACCGACATCCCAAGCAGTTGTTCCTGGTTATAGCAACTTCCAGAATACTAGACAATACCAGAACTTATTCCAAAATAAGCGACGAATCATCTTGGAGGTATAACTCCAGCAATCTGATAGTAACATCAATACAGCGCATGAAAATTTGAAATATAAACTAATCGAGAAACTCCAACTAGTTATTTAATAATTTGATATCTATCCCAATTTTCATAATTACCAGCCGAACGCTGATAATAATTGACTGGTTATTAGATAGAAACAAAGGCAATCATAATTAAACTCCTAATCGCAGACAAAAGCGATGAGCCAACCTAAATAAAATAAAATAAAAATATTAAATCCTGCATAACATCGATTTTGATGAACATAATTAGGCCTAAAATAAATAGGCTAATGACTCAGCACGACTCAGCTCAAAGTATAAAATCAAGCCACATAACATATTTATTCATTCATATTATAGCGTAAATAAACAAACTGACAAGCACAAATATTTCAGCTTCTCTAGGAGCCAATGGTGCGCTTCCAGGTGGTCAAACAGTTGCCGAAACTAGGAGAAAACAAGACCCAGTCGCCGATCGTAACCCCGATGAAGATAAGAATTACAAACCAGGTAGTGTGTACTGGCTACCGGCTAAATAACCCTTTAATCAATAAAATTATAAAGGGGTTAGTGAACTGAAAGTGGATGTCTACACAATGAGGTCCTGTGGGGAAGAAAGAATTTAGATGGACAAAAGGGGTAGGGGAATGTAGGACAGGCATTTCAGGTTTATACAAATCATTTCAGTATATTTTATTTGTTTTTCCCTCTTAATATAGGCTATAATCATGTAATCATTTTCGATTTTACATTTTAATTTAAATATACCAGTTGATACAGATCAACGAATATGGACTGCGTGGATAGATGATGAGAGAGTTACCATGAAGTTTCAGCCTCGAGTTATAATTGACCAAACGATCCATGGGTCCAACGAGCTGCCGATAGAAGGCCTGTGCTCGATTTCGATTCTTAGGTCCCATTATTCTCCTATCTCTTCCAAATGTTAACCTATACTCTCATATCATCTATCTTTATGTCCATTCGCTTGGTCCTTCTTATTATTGTCCATGTTGATGATTTTTTATGGTCTGTAAACCCTTGGTTATGTTAAGTAAACACAGTACATCTCTTACCCTTATCCCTATTATAACTACAATGTTCCCTTTTATTATTACTAGCATTATCATTGTTACTACTATATATATTACCTTTCTTAATTGTTACTACTATTTCCTATATTATTATTTTTATTACTATAACTACCATTATATTTATTGTTATTACTACTATGGTTATTACTACTATTATTATTATCATAATTATTATCATCATTACTACAAATACCATGATTATTATTATTAATATCATTATTATTATTATTATTATTGTTATTATTATTATAATTATTATCAATATTATTAACAAATTTTGATTGCGTCCGTGTTTACCGCTGCCACCATATTAGGAGGTTCATCCTGTAAAACATTAAACTCAGTTTTTGTTTCCATAAATTTTATTTCAATAAATATCAAACTCAAAAATTGTCTGCTTTAATCTTTCTTATTTAAACAAATTTTCTACGCAGATATTTTTAATTAAAATATCTTCTTGTTTTGTTTTTTTTAAAAATTAATCTAAACTTTTTAATTTTTAAAATTTTCAATTTAAAAATTTCTTCATCATAAAACTTCCTCATATCCCCCTTCTTAAGAAATTTTTCAGTTTTTCCACATTTCTTTCGATCCTTTTTCCATCTTCATTTCTTAAGATGTATCGTCTGTCATGCACTTTCTCTATCACTTTGTACGGACCTTCATACCTGTCCTGGCCTTTGTGCCGTGTTTCTACTTTTACTAATACTTCTTCTCCTACGTTGAATTTTCTCCTTGTTTGTTCTTCTAGTTCTTCCTTTATCGGTATTTCTTTGGATCCGTACCATTTTTCCCTGCTAATCTTTTTTCCAAAAACTATCTCTGCCGGGCTTTTCCCTGTCGTTTTTTGTTTGGTTGCATTTAAAGTGAATTCGACTTCTGGTAATATCTCTGCCCAATCCGTCTTCTTTCTATCCTGTAAAGTAGCATTTATCAAATCCCGTATTGTCCTGAATTGTCTTTCTATCTGACCGTTTGTTTGGTGATGGTATGGACTCGAAAAACATAATTTAATCTCTAACATCTTTGTGAATTCTCTCATCATTCCTGATTCAAACGCCTTTCCGCAATCAACTCTTATCTCTTTTGGGCATCCAAATCTTAAAATCCACTTTTCTAAAATCGTTTTCTTTATTGTTTCTTCGTCTTGTTTTGTTATCGCTGTCAAGACTTGATACTTACTATACTGATCTATTATGCCCAATATATACTTCTTACGTCCTTTTGTTTCTGCCAACGGTCCACATATATCTACGAATATGATTTCGAACATTTCCTTCGAATCTTGTCTTTTTACTGGTTCTTTCGTTGTTATTGTTAAAGCCTTGGTTTTTTGACAAATCTCACAACTTCGAACAATCTCCTGAATCTTACTCCACAGGTGTTTTCCAACATATCTATCTTTCATATAATCGGCTATCTTCTCGACTCCAGCATGACACAATAGTCTATGTATTTCCTTTATTGTTTCTTGTAACTCATTTTCAGGTATCATCGTTTTCTTTCGTACTTCTTCTACAATTCCATGTTGGATGTTGCTTCTTCCCTCTTCTCTGATCGAGTCTAGTAATCTTGTTTTTATCTTTCCTTTCTTAGCTTCTTCGTGGGCCATTTGACATTGAACACACGTGTCACATTTAGTTCTCGACACCATGTCTGCATTTTGGTGATTAATACCCTTTCTGTATTCTACTCTTATATCTAAACTGCTCAAATAATTGATCCATGTTTGGAATTGTGAAGTAATCGGCTTCTTGGTTGTCATCATAAACGTGATTGCCTTGTGGTCTGTCCTGAGCGTGAATCTTCTTCCGTAGAGATAGTGCTTAAAATGAATGCAAAAATAATATACCGCCAATAGTTCCTTTCTTGTAATACAATATCCTTTCTCGTGGCTCGTCATCGAGTGTGATCCATACGCAATTACTCTTTCCTTTCCATCTTTATCTCTTTGTGAAAGTACTGCTCCAATGGTATCGAAACTAGCGTCGGTATCTAAAATGAACTCTTTTTTCAGATCCGGAAAACATAAGATTGGCGCCGTCGTGAGTGCTAGTTTCAATCCCTCAAACACGCTATTTGTTCCTTCACTCCATTCTAATTTTTTGTTACTTGGTCCGCTACATAATTGTTCTAACATCCTTGCCTTCTTTGCATAATCACTGATGAATCTTCTATAATAATTGCAAATACCTAAAAAGCTTCGGAGTTTCTTTACGCAGTTAGGCTTCCCAAAGTTCTGATTGGCCTGAATTTTAGATGGATCTGTCTGTACTCCTTCCTTGCTGATTATGTGTCCTAAGAATCTGATTTCTTCCTTTATTATTTGGCATTTTTCTGGATTAATCCTTAGGCCTGCTTCCTCAATCGCCTTTAACACTTCTCCGAGTATTGTATAGTGTTTCTCTTTACTGCTTGAATAAATCAAGATGTCGTCCAAATACACCATTGCTCCCTTTATTTTGCCTAATACTTTTGTCATCATTTCTTGGAACGTACCTGGTGCTGCTGCAATTCCAAACGGCATTCTGTTGAAACAATATTGTCCGTTCTTTGTTGAGAAAGCTGTTTTCTCCTGTGATTCTTCTTCTAGTTCCACTTGGTAATATGCATTACCTAGATCGATTGAGCTGAAAAAGACGGATCCTCCTAACAAATCCAACATCTCGTCTATGTTTGGCAAGCATAGTCTAATATCCTTTTTCTCTTTTTTCCATACACATATTAGCGGTGTATTCCATGGAGAGTTACATTTCCGTATAATTCCATTTTCGTACAAATTTTGTATTGCTTCTTCAATCTTTGATTCCAAATTTAGTGGTTGGCGATATGGTTTTATGTTTATCGGCTCACCTCTTGTAACTATCTTGTGTTTTACCAAATGTGTGCGACCCACATCCCATTTATCTGCCATAAACACGTTTCCACTGTTTGTTATAATTTCCTTTAATTTGCTATCTTCATTGATCTTTAACTGCTCCAACGCTCGTATCAATCGTTCTTCATCCTTTATTTTTCTGCCAAATTTTGCTTCAATGTTACAAATATAGTTCTTGTATTTTTCACTAGCCTCGATATCTTTAATTTTTAACAGTCTAAATCCAAATGTTTCTTGTAATTCGATTCCTCCAATCACGTCTGGTGTCACTTTCTCCGCCACAATGAATATAACTTCCTTCGAAACATTTCCAATGGTTACTTGCACCTTCGTTTTTCCTATTGTCTCGATCGTACTCTCGTTTGCGCATCGTAACTTATCGTCACTTTTCGTCAATTGTTGTCCTCGTAGCTTGTTGAAACAGTTCACACTCATTACATTGATTCTTGCCCCAGTGTCTAATAAACAGTCGAAATTTTCCCCATTCATCCTTACTGTTATACTAGGCCTTCCTTGCATTCTGTTATACAAAATTTCAACAACCTGCTCCGTTTCGATGGTTCCAATTCTCTCCACTTCCTCTTCAAACATTTCTCTCTTTAGGAACCTGTATACTTTCTCGCTTACCCTTCCAACATTCTCCCACTTTTCTGCCCCTTGAGGATATCCCATCAAATTTTCTGTTAGAATATGGCTAAAACCAACTCCTCTACTGGTGGAGCCCTGTTGTTTGGGTACGTCTTCCTAAAATTATCTTCATTTGTCTCTACAAACGATTCCCTTTCTTCTTCTTCCTCGATACCATTTATTCGACTGTATCTGTTTCCCGTGAATCTTTGTCTCTCCGTCGCTTGCCCGTACCTCATCTTTGTATAACACTCCTCGGATCTATGACCATTTCTGCTACATCTTTCACAGCGTATTTCCTGACACAATCTTCTTATATGACCTTCTTTCCCACACCCAAAACATCTTGGGGCTTTTTTATCTGGACAGTTTCTACTTATATGTCCGCTTCTATGACATGTCCAGCATTCTATTTTACCTTTTATTGGACAATCAATTTTCGTGTGTCCTATTTTGTGGCATAACCAGCATTCTGGCATTTCTCTTCGGATACTTTCTTCTCTCTGTTCTTTCTTCTTGTATTGTACTCTTCCCTGTGGTTCCTGATAGACCACTCTGGCGTAATTTTTCATACTGTTTATCTGTTCTCTTTGCTTTTCTACTTTGTCCATCAGAGTTAGTGTTTCCTTTATTTCTTCTGTGCTTTTTATCTTCCGTAGTATCACTTCTTTCTCAACTTCTTTATTCTCCGCACATACTATTAACATCCTTGCTGTTAATTTCTCTTTGGTAAATTCTTTATTTTCGAACAACCTATCAACAAGGTCCTCCACCTTTTTAAAATACGTTTCTATTTCTTCACCCTTCCGCTTGTAATTCAACAAGTTTTGTAGATCCTTTAAAACATCTCTTTCACGATCGAATGCCAATCGCAACCTAGCCTGGAATCCTTCGGCTTTTTTCAGTGTTTTGGCGTACACTTCCAGGAGATCCTCATCAATCATGCAAGATGTTAATCTTTCCTGGTCTTTCTTCTGCGTGATTCCCTTGGCGTCGAAATAAATTTCGCATCTTTTAATGAACTTTTCCAAATCGTCCCCTTGGCAGAATACCTTTGGTAGCAATCTTTCGGTGATTGCGTCCGTGTTTACCGCTGCCACCATATTAGGAGGTTCATCCTGTAAAACATTAAACTCAGTTTTTGTTTCCATAAATTTTATTTCAATAAATATCAAACTCAAAAATTGTCTGCTTTAATCTTTCTTATTTAAACAAATTTTCTACGCAGATATTTTTAATTAAAATATCTTCTTGTTTTGTTTTTTTTAAAAATTAATCTAAACTTTTTAATTTTTAAAATTTTCAATTTAAAAATTTCTTCATCATAAAACTTCCTCATAGTTAGTAATGAAGATCCAACACAACTATGTTATCCTTTAAAATTTATTATGGATGTTTTTAATAATTAAAATATGCAATTTTAGAATATTTCAAGCGCCTTATCACACTCACACTGAAATTTTGACGTTTCCTAAATAAATTAATAAATAAGTCACAAAATCCATAACTTAGAATTCGATAAAACAGTAAAATAAAAATTAATGATTAATAAAAAATATAAATGTGTAAAGTAAAAAATATCAGTTATATGTTACGTAATTCAAAATTATGAATGATTCCACCAAACATCTGCCTACAATCCGATATGTCTAATATTAAATCAATCGATAGTGTAAATTTCAAGCACTCCTTTTCAAAATTGACAATGTCGATGCTTTCCAAAACCCAGAGTATGGTGAATTCAGTATGACTATTGAAAATCTAGAAAAATAAAAATAATAAACGTTTACATAAAATGCATTTAGATTATAAGAATTTAAATAATTGACTTTTTAAATTTAAAAAGAGGCATTTACAAAAATCCAATTTTTTGTCGTTTATTACAAAAATAGAAGACTTTTTGAATAAATTAGTAAAATAGAACATAAGTTCAACAAATACTATTGCACCATTAGCATCTAGGGCATATTGTCTCAGACACATTGCTAAAAATCTAAAACTTAATTTCAAAGATTCTAAATCTATGGAATATTTCTGGAAATCTGCAAATACGTATGATTCCCAAGAATTCAATAGCAATATGGAGATTTTGAGGCAAAGAAATCAATCAATGTATGATAGACTCAATCTAATAGGCCCAAGTACATGGGACAATTCATTGTTTCCCGCACCAAGTTTCGGAAAGAATACTACAAATCCTGTATAATCGATGAATTCCGCATTAAAAAATTCATCGGGCAATATATTACCAATTTGATCATATCCATAAATAATTATTCCATGGCTATTTTTAATGAAAGAAGGGAAAAAAAATTTCCCACACCAATTATTGATAAATACCTAAAGGTTTTGAATAGAAATATGAGTCAAGGATCACTAATTTCAGTAGAGCAGTCTAATAACAATATATTTCTTGTTGACAACAGATTTACAGTGGATATAAACAATAAAACATGCAAATGCAAAGTTGGCTATGATCTTGGAATTGCTTGTAAGCATGTATGTGCCGTTATTGAAAATTACAACATAAATCAGATCGACTATGTTTCCGAATATTATAAATCGGAAGTGTATTACAATTCATACTCTTGGAATATTTTACCTCTTTCTAATCTTAATTTAGAATCATCTGAATAATAATAAGATCACATGGAAGACCACGAATTAGAAGAATTCAACCTCCTTTTGAAACTCAATAAAACTGATCTTAATCATATATTTTATGTTGTTATTACCAGTTTGAATTTTTTTTTTAAAAATGTTCTATTTTAGTAATTTATTCAAAAAGTGTTCTATTTTTGTAATTTCCCCATTTAAGGGGGATGATTTACAAAAATCGAATTTCCCCATTTAATAATGACATATTTTCATATGACTGTTGAAAATATCTAAAATAAGAAAAAAATAAGAAAAAATAAAAGAAAGGTGTGATGACAAAACAACCAAATAAAATAAAATAAAGGCTAGCATCAATTAAAGAGTGCAAATTTCCAGATTTAGACAGAAATAAATAAATTTGTTTTTACAGAATTCGATAACTTTAATAAATATTGGTAATTTCAAAGCCTTACAAATTTCGTGATATGTTCAGTAATAAATCTGTGACAGCTTTCGGTCTACATTCTGATCTCGCATATCGTTTAACTTGTAATGGTTTTAATTTCATATACATTAGTAAGAGTACTCGTAATTTTAATATCCGATTGAGGTGGAAACAGCAATATTATTGAGCAAAACAAGACATTAAAATATTATTTTTGGTAAAGTTAAAATTTTCGGGATTTGAACCTAAAGAAAAATACATTGTGTTTTGATCTACTATTAATGGGTGTTTACCCCGATTGATTTTGTCGCATTTGTGAATTGTTGAAACTTTGTAGAATAAAGATTTTGTTGGGATTGATATTATAGATTGTGAACACGATAAGTCAGATGGAGTTTTAATTCCATCAACAAATTTCGTACAATCGCAACAACACTAATAAACTTATGAGTATAATCGTTTTTTAAATATCTTTTAAATATATAAGAAATCAATTATTATATAAAATATTAAATTTCATTTATACTATTCAAAATAATGAATAAAAGATCGTTGATGAGTATTAAATTTCAAATAAATTTGTTTATTAGTAATGTCTTGTGATTAAAAGGAAATATTTCCTTCCTATATAGAGCAAAGTTAGCTGAACAAATTAAACGTTATGAGCAGATGCTATGAGAGATGTTTCTAAAATGAAAGAGTTAATTTTGGAAGAACGCAATTTGATATAGGTTACACAAGTGATCACTTGAAAAAGGCTGTGCCGAAAATTCGTGAATACCTTAAATAAATCTGATTCATAGTCAAATTTAGTGGAAAATATTATGTAAAAAATTAAAAAGTTTTTATTTTAATTTATTAAATTTATAATGTTGGTAAATCTAATTTCAGAAATATTTTGGAAATTTGTTTAAATAAATATATTTGTTGAAAGAAAATATCAATCAGAGAAGAAGGGGAGAAAGTGAAAGTCTAGTTAAATTTTGGTTATGAGTGATGAGGGACGTTTATCGGCCTAAATATTTCATTATATGAATAAACATAGCGGAAATTGATTAACATTGTTATTTATTTATATAAATGATTCCACTACCGATAAAAAAAGATTTTAACATTCAAATTTTCATTACAATTTTCATAATTATTAAACTAGTTATTAAACCTGGAAAACTTACTCCTGTTGATAACGAGCGATGTGCCAAAGGTAATAACTGCCGAATATCATTCTGATGATGGAGTTTTAGTGTCGGATTTTTAATCTGATAACTACATTCGAGTATTTCATTATTTGACGGTTTTCTCAAACTCACTGATACAATATATCTTTATTATACAATGATATACATTCTATTAGAAACAGTAAATTTTACTTGCTACTACTAGTTGAAAAAATATTTGTTGAAAATTGTATTTGTTCGAAATATGTTAAAAAGTGCTGCCGCTTCATTAAATTAGGAATAATGAACTTTACCTAAAGAATAATTCAGAAAATATTTTAAATTAGATGTTTAAAAAAATAAATAATATGAATGGGCTTCACTCCAATATTAAGTTCACAGTAGAAAAAGAAGTCATTTCTTCCATTTTGAGATTTATTAGTTGAAAAAGCGGCAAAGGGTTTTGAAACCGAAATATATATAAAGCCTTTTGTAACTTTAAATATAAAAATATGTTTAAGGGTTTGATTTTAAGATCTTCGATGTTTGAAGTCTAACAAAAGTATACAAAAGCTGGTTTCCCTTTGAATAAAATGAATATTCTAAGGCGCTTGTAGAAAGACTGACTAATGAAGCCTTATGATTGAGCCTGATGAAAACAATGGCAACTATAGCCCACCTAACGATAGTGAACCAATAAAATCGCATGATTTTGTAATTCCATATTCGGAAGGTTTTAGAAATTTTAAATTGTCTATCACAAAATCATTTGGGAATTCAAATTTATTTAAAATAGTATCAAAATCGTTAAGATCAATAAATATATTTATTAATAAATCTCAAACGTCAATAGGTTTAGTTTCTGATCTAGTGTATAAATTTTCATGTAATGGGTGCAATGCCACATATATAGGAGAGACTTCCTGTCATCTTCGTACACGGGTTCCGGAACATAGCCGATTGAGAGGCGTGAGTAATATTATTGAGCATAGAAAAATGTGCAAAGGAACAACTGATTTAGAAAATTTTATATAAACTTTTTATATAAAAAATAATAAGGTGTAAAGAATTTTATGTGAGGCTTTGGTGATTAAATCGCAATCCCCTAAAATAAACGTTCGATAAACAACAAATTTATTGAGATTATTTAATTAAATCATTAAATCGTAACTATTACATCATTATTGTTTCCGTATATAACATTTGACGAAGATTATGATGACAAATTGAAGATAAGGAAATATATTTCTTTTATTTGGCGTTTTAGAATTTTTAGCAATAACAAAAAAAGTTTGTATTATAAATATTAAATTCATGAAAAAATATTACAATTAAGAAAATGCTATATTATTTTTAAACAGGAGTTTTAGAACTCTGTACATATATATTGGTGTTGACAATAATAAGAGGTAAAATAAAACAGAAGCACTGGTAAAATAACACCAAAATAAAAGTACAAAAATTAATTAAAATTTATACAAATTTGAAAAATAAATATTCACCGTGTGATGAGAGAAATTGCCAGTTGGTCGAAGAAAAGTGTATCAAAAGAATTATTGAAGAAAAGCGAGCGAAGGTCAACGAAGCAAAATAAATACTCTTTTATAGCTCTGCGTAACCTCTAAAAGGGAGTTTATTTATTTTCTAATTATCGAAACAGAATACCTCCAGACCACAAACATACCAACATTCAAACACAATTATCAAACATCATAACCAACATCACATAATATGTTAATTTATTTTATTATAAAACATTTTTAAACTATCCTTCTTTACATATGAACAATTCCCGAAATTATTTGTGAATAAAAACATCTTAGAAAAGATTTAATAACTCTCCTTCTTTTGAAAATAAGGGTCAGATGACCTGGAAATAACGTTCAATACGGCAGATTAATTTAAATAAAAATATTATTAACGTTAAAAAATTAATGATATTTAAAAAAAAACTGTAAATTTAATAAAAAATAAAACTTTTAACTTACTAAGATATATCGACATGAATTATGAAATGAATAGATAATATATATTATTCATGATTAAACAGTATTACATTAATTTTGCATTAAATCAATTATTTTAATAATTAATTTGTTTACATATTCGAAATTTATCAGGTTTATTGAATAATTTATGCAAATCAAAGTGCAATTAATAATAAAAATTAATATTATAATTATTAAAAGTTCACAATACCTCATCAGACGGTGCTCCCAAAACATAATCCATGCATCCTTCTAGAGAAATAATTGATCCGGCTTTAAGAATGTTTGATTCAATTAGATGTTCGGATGAAACCTTTTGACTACTACACCGCTTATTATTGATATACAATTCTAACACGATATCATTTTGAGGAAAGGAGAGTAAGCCGAACTTAATTTTTGGATTAAACTGACTTTTGAAATTAATGAAACCAAAATTATCGATAGAATCCTCTAAATTATTAAGTAACACCAATTAAATGTAATAATTATTTTATAATTTTAATGTTTTCATCTTTGATATATTTTTATTTTCTTTCAGCATGTAACAGAAATTTTGGATACTGCGTTTTATAAGTACTATTTAATTATCTTTTATTCAAATAAGAACATGATTGGTTAAATAAATTATATTTTTAATAAAAATCTTTTATTTTCATTTTCAGCACCGAACAGAAATAAATTTACTATAAATTTACTAACAATCAATGAATAAAATTTGTGTTTATATAAAAAATATTTATTTGCTATCAATAAAAAATATTATTGGCGTGGAATCGGTGCTCAAAGTCCTGACTCGACATAAATAAAAAACTTTTAAGCAACTTTAACATGAATTATATCCATAATAAATAAGCATTTTTAAAAAACCTAAAAATTACATTTTGGAATATATAACACTCTAATATATTCTCAGCTTATTACACCTGCTTCACAACTAAATAAAAAATATTGTAATACAAGTTGTCGCGTAAATCCAAATTGATAAGGAAAATTATACAACTTTTTTTGACTATTCAAATTTCAAATGTTTTATTTTAACGTTTTTACTTTTAAAAAAACATTATTGAATATTAAGTAAAATTAAATAAAAAAAATAAAGCGCCGTTTTTAAGTTTATATATTTCTAGAGAGAAAAAAAATTTAATTTTAATAAAGATTTGGATTAATGAATTAAAGATGTTTTAACGAAATCTAATAATAATGATAATATATATGGAATTGTTATTCATCTGAACATTTTCACATTTAAAAGTTTCTATGCAATTTTACTACATGTTGTGTTTGTATGTTACAATTATTTTTTATATTTTTTTACTTTTTATAGAAAAAGTTGCTATTCATTTGAACAAAGCAGGTAAGTTTGTATGCCCTATAATACACATATTTCAACTTTTACAAGAGAATAAAAATATCAATAACTTTATTTTGTTCGAATGAATAACAACTTAAATTATAGAAAGTAAGAAATTTGAAAACATTTTAAACACACATCACACAATACTTAGTAAATAAAGCATTAACTTTCATAATGTAGAAATATTTATATGAATAATAACTCTATATATTGCCATTTTATAATACATAGTTACAGATTTTTTTAAAAAAACGACGGCGAAAATTTGTCAAGAAAATTACGATAACTCTATTTTGAGTTTTCGAGAAAATGATGAAATAATTTAGTAAGATTTTTCAAAAAGTTAAAATAAATCCATTTTTACAGCATATATAATTAAACTGTAGCAATAGAACCAAGACCCTCAACAGCTCCTTTAAATGTGGAGTTGACGAATAAAACTCGAATCATAAGTTTTACTAGCTTAAAATAATATTTTTATTGAATTTCAGAAGTAGACAAAATCTGAATCATGGAAAATTATGTAAAAAGAAATTTTTGAATATTAATGAATTTTAGTTTTAAATTTATCTGACATACATTTAAGAGAAAAATATATCCAACTATTGATATAAATTCCCGGAAATCTAAAAAAATTAATTACTAATCAATTTCGAATAAATTTTGATAAAAAGTACTATTTAAGGGCTTGAATATTGATTTCACGAGAACACAATTCAAGCCTTAAAATTTACTTTTTAAAATAATTTACTTTATCTGCAAAATGAACTAAAACAGGTATATAAGCTTATATTGAATTATTAAGTAGTTTTTCAGTGGAAACAAATGTATAGATTTACCACAGGATTCAATAATTAAGAATTAGAATAGCAATAAAAACAAAAACAGTTTAAGCTGAATATAATTCAAATTGAACAAACATATTTATAACTATTAAAAATAAAATTATCGATGGAAATTTTAAATTAATCAGTAAATTTAAAATTTAAATAAATTAGATTAAATTTATTAAAATTAATAAGAGATCAATAACTGTACATAAAAATAATATAAAATTAATCCCTATGAATCATTGTCCATATTCAAATAAAATAAGCATTAAATTAAAACATCGATATTAATCTATAGTAGAAATGAATATAAATAATCTTAGTAACTAGAGAAAAATTGAATTAAATAGACATTTAGAAACACTTACAAATTATTAAACGAAATATAAACGAAACACAGTTTTCAGATTAAATTAATTAGAAATAAAATCGATTCGTTATAATTTAAAAAATGTAAATCATATTATTAATAGTAAAAGTTTTATTTATAAAAATATAAATTATACCAATTAAAATATTTGGAAGAAGTTTATTTAACATATCGGAATCGTTCCAAGTATTATCTAACATTTCTATCTTGATACAATCTTTTACAACTGCTTCTTCATTGAACAATGATATTTCAATATCATGCGGTAGAAAAAATCCACATTCCTAAAATTATTGACCAATTATATATCCTTTTATTAAAATGCAAAATATCAGTTTGCTTTAATATCAATAAAAAAAATGATACATATATATAATAATTAAATAGGTTTGGAAAATATTTAATTAAAAGAAAACGCCAATAAAACATTCTTTGTACGATATATTTCGACAGTTTAACTGTCATCTTTAGACACCAAAAACCAACTCAATATTATGGATTATATATATTTATTTAATCATATTTTAATTAAACATTTTAAAAATAATTAGAATATTTAATAAATAAAAAAAATTTGTTGAAATAAATATAAATAATCCATAATATTGAGTTGGTTTTTGGTGTCTGAAGATGAGAGTTAAACTGTCGAAATATATCGTACGAAGAGTGTTTTATTGGCGTTTTCTAATAATATATGTTAGGATATCAACGATTTGTCGATAGAAATTATCTCTCGATCTGGCACTTTATGTTCTCACAAATAATAATATCAAGTCCCAAAAAATAACTTTTATTTCTAAAATTTGGTTTCGCACAATATATGAAACAAGGGTTAACATCCAAAGGATATCACCCGACTTAAATACACTATCACTTTTTTTTAAAACCATAACACAATCTCCTTTGAACAACTAATAAAAATATTATCCTTTTATATCAAATATTTAACCATCACCAGCTGAAGGCTCCTGTTTCTTGATTTCCGCTTTTATAGTACTCAAGACTTTCCCAAATCGGGAGAACAATTTATTGCCCACGTTAATCCCCGGTAACCAATAAAAATAACATTCAGCTGGGTTCGCCATGATTTATAGGGTTGTCTTAACCCGCCATTTACCAAGCCATTTTAGAACGTCGCATACCAAGCCGGTCGTTTTGACCGACTTAAAAATATTGGCTAATTTCTAAGCACGCCTATGTCGAATGTCAAAACTTTTATATGCCGTTCGATGTTGCCAAGTTATATGCATATTATCAATAATTTGAATTTTGTAATTAATTTTCCAAATATTGGAGATTTTATGAAAGATTTTTGTTTTATAATAATAAATTTTGAATAATATAATCAAAATAATTATTTAAACTTTTTGATTGATTGATTGATTTGCCGGTCATTTTGACCGGCTTGGTACGACATGGGTTAAAGTAATTAATTTATTTTTTAGGTTTTCTATAAACCTCTAATCAATTATTTAGTTAGTTTTCTACATCTTATTATCACAGTAAATTCAGACTTTTATGCATTACTAGCAATCCTCTATTTTATGCAGTCAGCATGAATTTAACATTTTTTGTGATACTTTATAGAACAAGAGTAAAATATTGTAGATTCTGTCTATAAATAAAGTAAGTATTTTCAGCTCACATACTTATAATAATTATTATATAAAATAATGGTTTCTTGGTAGCAGCATAAATTAAATTGTAAATAAGTAAATAAATGATAAAATAAGCCTTAGTTGCAAAATATGCATTAAATGAAAAAAAAAATCAAAGGATTATCTTATAATCGAAAATTTTCCTATTTAATAAATATTTCATCCTTTATTTACTTGTGTAACGCAATGAGTCCTGGCCGCTGTTGGACTCACGGTTTTTCTACGCAGTTGTGTCCCAAGCAAAGGTGAACCAACCATGCAATAATTGCACGCATTATTCAAGCTTACTGGGGTAGCCGTTGATTAGTCAGACCATTTTTTACTTGGGTATGATTCAGTCATGAGGTTGTGAACTCAGCTGATGTGCAAGTAGAAATATAATATGAAACCATGTTCGGATGTTCAAAGTGAGTGAAACGCTTGTGTCCTGTCGGGGGCTTAACTGAATTGCATGCCAAACACTTCTCTTAGTAGTGGGTTTGTACATTAATTTAGGGTCATTGACTAGTTATAAATAGCTGTTGTAAGTAATGATATGTCAGTCGCACCCTATTTAAACCCTATTTTTCGGAAATAATCCTGGGAATTAAATGGTTAATAATAATAACAATAATAATAAATTACGTAAATACCTTTGATTTTAGAGTGATTTGATTATTTCCAGGATTCAAAATTGTAATATCTAACGGACAAAATTCTACAAACTTTTTCAAAACATCAGATTTTTTCCTATTATCTGATAAAGTACTAAGTGAAAAACTTGTATCCTGAGATATAGATATTTTTCTAGCTTGCATTCCAGCGTCTTTTTTTGGAAAACATGTTAAAGATAGAATTTTATCACTACATTCAGCATCTTCAACTTCCATCATTTCAACTTTAACACCACTGTTTAAATAAATCACTTCGTCTTCCATTGATGGCTGGGAAGTAATACCTCTTTTTGGATTTGTTACATCAATCTCTGAAACAATTATTTATTAAAAATCTTTTAGAAATAAATTTTCCAATTTCCTAGTTTTTAGATGAATTGAAAAAATATATTACTGCGGATATCTCAAAAAAAATTCACCAAAAATTGAGAGGAAAGGTGAAATGTCTTTTGATAAATAAAATCATGAGTTAATGTATTTCCGTTTATTAGCGAAATTAATACTCTTGCTAGAGCAAAAAACGTTGAGGTTAAGACCCTATTACTTTTTCAAACGTCACGTGTCGAAGATCATAATGAAATATTTAAAGGACAAAACGATTTCATGCTTTGAATGTCTAGAGAACTCATCCAATCTAAATCTTATCGCAATCTGTAAAAGCTTGACTTGGTAAAATGGATTGTACAACAAAAACAAAACTAGTTGACTCAATGCCAGAACGTGATGCAAACTTTATAAAAGCTAAGAGAGGACATATTTCCTATTAAAACATGTAAATGTAATAAATCTCTCTTTTTTCGTTGTTTGTAACCAATAAGGTATTTCTTTAAATAATCACTTGTAATCACATTAATTCAAATTATACTGTATGTCAAATGTAAACGGTTCGACATATTCAAAGATTAAACAGAAAAACATGAAATTTTTTAATAGATATTTTAAGAAAAAATATTTTTAAATTGAAATTTTAGTTCAAATTTTTTCAAGGATTTTAAAAGTTAAATTTAAAATAGGTTTGTTTTTTAATTAATAAATTTCAAATTAGATATTTAAGTAATTATTAAGTTGTTTCAAATGAAATGTTGTTTATTTTATTTTGAAATCAAAATGCTCGATTCATAACAAAACAATTTATTTAATCAAAATAGCTTCTACCAGCTTAATACAATTTTTTCAGACGAGAAACTAGTAAATCTATGCCATGTTTATAAAAACTTTCTTCTTTTGAGCCAAAGAATTCTTCAACCGCTTAAAGTCTTGCTTTTGGAAATTCTTATTCCTCAAAAAAAATTCTAAGTGACACAAAAAGTGGTAATTTGTTAGGAAAATATCAGGGGAGTAAGGTGGGTGAGGTAATATTTCGTACCCGAGACCAGTTGATTTTTTGACAGTTGCTTTCAAAACATTGGATTTAGTGTTGCCATGCAATAATATTGGACCACGTCTGTTTATGAGTGCTGCGTTTTGTTTCACAACTTATCATGAATGATATCAATTCCTCGACAGTACGATTCTGTTGTTATGTTATTATCGTTGCTGGGTGTAGGAAAGAATAATGAATAATACCTTTACTGCCCACCAGACAGTAATCATTGGTTTTTTAGTTTTAAGGGTGGCGGCTTCGGCATGTGCTTTGGACGTTCACTCGCATCCAACCAATGTACAGACCTTTTTCTGTTATAGTAAAACATCCATTTTTCATTACAAGTAATGATTCGATTAAAAAAAGGCATCATCTTATTCCTAAGAATTAAGGAAGACAAATTTCTAAACGCTTCATTTTTGCTTTTCACTCAATTCATGGCAAACTCATTTATTCATTTTTTCGTTTGTCTCCAAGTTGTCGTAGGTGAACTTCCTAATTCTATTGCAATGTCAAGGACTGATTTTTGGGGGTTATTTTCAACAATGCGTAGTAAATTGTCATCACTAAGGACAAATTCTGGTTTTCCCCTAGGTAAATTATACACATCCATATTTCCTGAACGAAACCTTGAAAACCACCCTTGTAAGGTTTTAACATTTGTGCTACTTTTTCCAAAAGCCAAATTTCTATTGTTAGTAGTATGTCCTAATTTAAATTCATATAGAAAAAGTAGTCTTAAATCCATCATACAGAAATATCGTATATAAAGTAAAGATTAAATGATTAATTTTAATATTACCCTGCAATATTAAACAGCCGTATAATATGAAATATTATTCAAACTAAACACGTTGTCTAAAACTTATATAATACTAAGATAATTAGATTTTAAACTATTTTATAAAAACGACATTTCACCTGAAGCAACATTGAATTTTTGGCATAAATTTGTAAGTAGATATTTAAAGAAATGTAATTTTAAATTGGAATTTTTAGTAAATTTAATAATTTTAAATACAGGTTTTATAATAAAATTATATGATTAATTATAGTCATTAATATATATGTTACGGTTAATGTAATAAATTCAGATATTATTAATAGTAACCGGTGATTATTGATAATATCCTCGTATTTTGGTAAATATAATTAATAAGTAGAAATTATTCTATTTACCAGTAAGTATTAATTACTACCTTTATGGATTGATAAATGTAATTAAAAGCATTTTATTTTATTTTCTTACACTATTTTCACAAAACTGTGTAAAGCTTTTTATATATCAAACTTTCAAAATTCACACAAAATTGGCAATGTATTAAATTAAAGAGAAGAGTGTTGCCAATTTCTCAGAACACCAATCCAAAATATATATTCAGCTACAATATATTTCGACTGAAAAACAGTCTTCTTCAGATATTCTTGAACTTTAAACTATTTAGAATAAACCATGTTATTTAAATAAATTTCTGCTTTTAAATTCTCAAAATATTTTTATCAAAAATTAAAAATTTTTTTGCTTTTTTTAAAATTACAAATTCTACAAAATGTTAAAAGAATTAATTTTTAAAATTTTACAAAACCGAGACTTTAACAAAATTTAAATAAAATTTTCAACAAAATATTTAAATTTTTACCAAAAGTATTTTACATTTAGTTTCATCCTACATAAAAGAATTGCGCTTACAGATATCAATCAATTCCATCAGTCGACTGTGATCGAAAACTTGAGAGCGGAAATGACGGGCAGTCATTCCAATGTATTTGGTATTACACACATGACATAAATGGAAAACCAAGATCCGATTGAAAGTAAAAAAAATGGATACAAAGAATCGATAGAAGTTGATGAAATAGGAAAACAAGATCATAACTACTTGAATAATAAATGTATTAGGCTCTGTTAAAGCATTGATAAAATGTTGAAAATATCGATTTAATATCTCCTTTGTTATAATTTGACGACATTTGCTATACTTTCCCAATTTCTAGGAGTTGCTAATCACTGATAAAATTCACAAATCAAACATAGGATATATCCATTTCACTCAATGATATGTATATATGATATTGTATGGTATCCACAATAAAATATTTTTATTAATGCAAATGACATTTTTTAATAAGTAACTTATCAGCAGTTCAAGCCTTGTTATGGAAATAACAGTAATTAAGAAAAGCAAAAAACATTCAACAGCAAATATTCCAAAATAAGCTAGATTTTGGATTAAAATGAAAACAATTATCTTAATCAAAAATTCTCATTCAATAAAACTCAAATCAAAACCTTGCAGTTATAAATTATTTATAATTTAGGACAGGAAATTTTTGCGGCCCGCGAGATTAATAACGCCTTTACAAAATATATTTATTTTATAATGGCCGGGGTATTTTAAACATTGTAATTATATAAATAAACAAATATTTAATAAGTATTATAACATAAATTCCTTTTTAATTAATTTCAGAGGTGAAAGCGACAGCGATTCCTAGCAATATAATATAATTTGTTTTTTATGATTATTTTTTAGTAAGTTGTTTTGCATTTTGTAATCAAAATAGTAATAAACAAATATCGCGCTAGTTAAATAAATATTTTTTAATGAATTAATTTTTTTATTCTCTTTATATTTATATATTTGTTATATTTAATTTTTAGTCAATAAAATTAGTGCTATATATTTCCTTGCAATGTACGTTTAGTATTCTTATTCTTATTCTTCTTCTTATTATTATTATTATTATATTATCTATATTTAAACTTTAAACTTTACATGTAAGAATAATAGTATACACAAAAAAAGTCTATAGTGTATTTAAATTGAATATTATAATATATATTTTAATATGCGGCCCGCGGAGTTATGATGAATTTACAAAGTTGCCCGCAAGATCATTTAAGTTGGCCACCCCTGGTTTAGGATATTACCATTACGAATATAACTCATACAAATAGGTCATAAAAAACAGGATAGGAAATAAGGTTTAATTTATTTTAATGACATTTAAAATTATTTTTTAAAAATAATGTAAAACCTGGTTTGTCAAATCTGTAAACTTTTGGACTCGATTTTGATGAAAGTGGTATTGAATATTGCGCAGGAAATTCGAGAAGATCACTAGTTTTATTTGTGTGTTGATTTTCACTTTTATTTATTATTAGGGGTAAAGTAAAATCAACATCTGGATATTTGATAGCTTGAATTAGCAACCTAAATTATCCAACTTGAAAAATATTTAGCAATTCAGTAATATATTTCAGTAAATAACCTAGAAATAAATATTTAAAAACTGAAAAGTATACTTTGAAAGATTCTATAATTATAAAAATGAGTTATTTATCAATAATTATTCGAAGTTGTCCGTTTACATTCAAATTTAAGTTTATGCAAGGCATAAAGAAATATTTAATTTTGAGCGGAAAGGCTCTAAGGTTCTTCATTAACTTCGAGATTTATTATTATTTATTATGTTTTAATTATATGTTAAACAAAGAATAATATTTTTATTATTTAAAATGGCGTTTTAAAAATTTTTCTAAAATCTACGGAAAATGACATTTTACTTTCATAAATTTCGTTTTTTATTACCTATGAAATGTAATTTCTTATTGAAAATTAGCTGTGACTGGTTGAAATATCAACTGCTTCGTTTATCAAAAGGTGCCGTTGCACCGGCTATATCTAAACCTTAGCTAAGTCTAATTTAAATTGAATTTGACAATGTCATGTATATTTTTTTTCGACGTTGAAAATGTAGGAATAAAACAATTTATATCCATATTATAAATCCAATAGAATTACTCACATATTTTGTAAAAATAAAATATATTAAGTATTTATTTTAAAGAATCAAAAGCAACCGGCAAATACGAATCACGTCTAATGACGGATAGATCTTGGCTATGAATATAATACAATAATAATAATAATTCTTATCAGTAATGATAAATATAAGTAAATTATGCAGGGCCTGACAAAATGTTAAAACTAAAAAATGTTAAACACAACATTTATTCTTTTAAGTAAACAAAATTTTATTATGGAATTTGTTTATGAATAATTGTAAATAATTAGTATAACAAATTAACATAAAAATTAATGTGACGTGCTAAGGCGCTTTACATCGCCTATTTTTTCTTTATACTTGTAGAAGATATTCTTGACACAGCCTCTAAATGTAAATCATTCAATCTTGACATTGTTTTACTGTTATTTGGATTCATTAAAGAAAAGATTTATTTACAAAACCAAGTTGAGCTGAATATTAATACATGTCTTGAAGTTGAGATAAATTCCGCTATAATGCAAGTTGAAACATAAATCAACTTATTGGAATTTAGTTTTTGTTAAAATTTAATGGATTTTAGCCATTTCTGAAATGGCTGCAAAGTAAGTTATTTTTTAAAGTTATAAGCTTAAAGGTATAAAGTTTTAAGAGTTGAATTATGATTTTACAAGGAAATTAAATCATTATTTAAACTTATAATTATAACTTTTTATCTACAAGCTCGTGTATGTTATTATTAATAATGATTATAAATATTCAGGAAATAATTTATTTTATGATAACTTATTTTTCGGAAATTATTCAAAATAAGTGAGTTAAATTATTTTTGAAGTTATAAAAATTATTAATTGCATTAAATAATTATATTTTTTATACATCTTTTGAAAAAAATCTTCGAATATGTACACAAAATAATTGGGTTTATGATTATTTTTTAAAACTTATTAATATAATTTACAATTTAGGCTTTTTTTCTGATATCAAGTTTTGTTTTTTTTCGAGAGAAATGTCTGAAACATTACATTAGTTTTAGTTTTAAGGGTAAATCTTATGAAGATACATCCTCATTTACTCGAAATTTCCTAGCAAAAACCTCAAAATTTAAATTAAAAAATTTTCCCGCCACTTTTCTTTCTAAAAATATCTCCACAATGTCTATAAATTAATTTATTATAGAGGTTTTTTCAACTTCTGATGGCTACATGTTAAAAGTTTACATGCATGTTTTATTATGGGTTGTGTTAATGTGTATTATTTTATTTCTCTATCACTTTTTGATTTTATATAGTGTAGGGTTTGTCTCAGTGACTAATTTACAAACAACCTCAAGGTGAGTTTGTGTGTTTATATGCTATAAATTTATTGATTTTTCTTTTATATTATAGGTGATTTGTCTCAGCGTGGCTTGGTGTAGTAAGTCTTTTAAAATTTCTAGTGACTAGATGTTATTCGTGAGTTATATGTTTAGCATGCTTGAACTAGATGGTACTGACTTACTGGTTGCTAAAAACAGTATGAATTCCGTATCGTCTGCTAATTCAAGTTTAATTAATTAAAAATTACCCAAATTTCATGAAAGTATTCACTTTTTATATTAAGAAACATTAAATAATAGAGGTAAATTATTAATTGTCATAAAGATTTTATTATGTATATAAATTTAATAAGATATAAAATTACGCAAATTATCCAAATATAGAGACAACAAAATTTAGATGCATTTTTTGACATTTCTACAAAATGTAAGAAAACTAAAACCGCAATTGAAGGTCAGACTGGAACTTCACTTAATGACATTACTGAATCAGTCTTGAATTATTCCCAGTTCAACTGAAATCGCGGAACGTCAAGTGAAAACTTCCAAAACACCAAGAATGTAAAACCAAATAAAACTTTAAATTTTTGGAAATCGAAGCAACATAATTACTTCTGAAGTAAGAATTTAAGGTTTATTGTTGCTAGTAGCAAAAATGTTGGCTTCAAATGGTGTCCAAAACTTAAAAGTTTAAATTTTGAAAGTGTTGAGAACTTGCATTTATCCTCTGAGTGGAAAAAAATCAAATATTGAAAAGTGGTTAGGTCACCCGAATTTTGAATTTATTCACCATGATATCATAAACCCGATTTAGTTAGAAGGTTGCATCGACATTGTATATTTTATTTAATTATATATTGATAATATAATTTTATTTAAAATTAAAATCGGAGGAAATTTTTGCATAATTTATTATATAATTAATTACTATCGCATTATTAAAAATATGATAAAATCTTACAGTGATAAATACCAGAAAATGTAGGACGGCACATAGTTTTAGAGTTTTGAGAACTCAATTTACTGTCACCTTCCGGCGATTGCAATGCTTAAGGGGCGTCGCCGTGCTTGAATGAGTTTCACAACGGATAATTTAATAACATGATATTGAAAAAAATCATTTAGTGAAGAAATTCGTTATGCACATTTATTTTTATGTGATGGTAAAACATCAATTACTCTTGAACTCGTGTCAACTATTGGTTGGATTCTTTTTCTTTCGTAGTCATTTATCCTTCCATCAGTGCGCTATGTGTCAAACTATGATAACTGAAACCCGGGTCAACTCGGGGCTAATTAACAAGTTAAATCCTGGCGGTTTAAAGTCTTTTAAATGAAACTTGTACTTGTTACAACAACTGCAACACTTTTACAGTAAATAGAGAAAAAAGGTTTCTCCTGAATCCAGGATAATAGCAGGAGAAATAGCAATCTTAGAATAGTGTTTGTGAAGTTCATTTCCATGACATTTATTTCAATCAAGAACATTAAAACTATTCTGATGATGCAAATAATATCGGTCAAACCCTTCAATCGAAAATGCTCTAGAACTCGAATACAGAGATGACGGGAAGTCTCTCCAATGTATGTGGTATTACACCCATTACATGTAAATTGATAAACGAGATCAGAACACAATCCAACCGGATATATATATGAAAAATAATAAAGAAAATATTCTGTAATAAAACTATAAATAAAATCCAAAATCTTCCGTTGTTTCAATTATTAAAACACGATAAATTTCTCAACAATAATGCATACATCAGCAATAAATATTTACATACGTTTTAATTTAATTTAATAAATTATTTACTGTCTTAGCCGCCTAACTTAGTTTTTTAAAAAAAATTGTCAATATGAAATGGAGTAAATTATTAAAATATATTGATAAGATTATTAAATATATTGATAAGATTATTAAATATATTGATAAGATTATTGAAAAATAGAAAATCTATTTACGTAATTATTATCATTTATATGATAATAAATACTAATATAGTATATTCTTGATAAGTGCTATTGTCGATAAGTATCACACTCAATAGCTATTTTACTGGATAAATAAAATGGATAATTAATAAATCAAAATTCAATGATTGCTGCTCACTAATTATTACGTGTTTAAAAAAATTCAATCTTAGTGAGAAGTATCGATAATTTACTGTACAACAATTTTTTATAATTAAATACTGTTTATATGTTAAGCAAAGTTTAAGAAACTGCATCAATAATTCAAAAAAAGACAAGTTGGATGACATTAAGATATTCCCACTGCCACTAGGATTCCATATAAGCTACGCAATTGAATGTTCCGGTAATAGTTACTGAAATGCACTGAAATTGGTGCACCACAGTATTGATTTATGTGTTTTCTGACTCATCAATGAAAACCCCAAAGTTATGCCCGAGGAGGAATACTGTAATACAAATAGGAATATTGAGGTTCATTAGAGGAACTGTTGAACATTGCAGTTTAGAATGTAAAATCTTCTAACTTTTTCATCATTAATTTAATTTTTAAATTTCCTTCAACTTTCTTTTGTTTACAAAGATTTTTTATCAATCAATAATTTATTATAATTATAAAACAAAATATTTATCGATAGTCCGCAAAAACGAAATAAAGATACTGTACGAATGTTATATCAATCACTTAAGGGAGATTCGACGAAATCAAAATATAAATCATTCATTGAAAGAAAAAACAACAAACTTGACACATGTAGCTTCTGGTAAATGAGAATTCAAAGAAATTGTAATCATTTGAAATCCATCTTGGTCAGGAGATATCAATTTGATGTTTGTAATCGAGAATAATGGCTCCAATTTGAAAGCTTGTGGTTTCATAGTTTTATCATTTAGTATATTGACACATTTCTGCAATTCTGTGAAATAAAATCGATGATCGGACTCATTCTTAAGTAACAAATCAGGATTGAAAACAGATCTATTAGACGAAAATGTAGCCCCGGCCAAATGAATACATGTTTTCAAGTACCTACCAATAAACAAAATTAACAATTCATTATAAATAATAATAAAATACAACGCTCAAACATTCACAAAATGCATTAGGCTATATAGCATCGCAATATCCAATTAAAACATTAATTTTTAATCATTTTTACAATTTTTTTGATTAAAGTAATTTTCAGAAACAATTATCTTGAGAGGAAAAAAACAGTTTTCATTACGGAGATCAAATAGTTAAAAATTCTTTACGTGTTGAAAAATATAGAAGATTTAATTACGAAACAATATACCAGAGTTATCATGTGTTAGAAAACACAAAAAAAATTTGTTAAATAATCAAAGAAAATGTATATATCATTATGAATCATTACCGCACTGATATAAAAAATTCGTGAGTTTCTTGTGCTGCCTCCGTAAAAACTAGCTTTTGTATTACTTGATATTATACAAAATTTTCAAGTATAAATATCTCACTGAATTAAATATTATTCGTTTTCTATTGTGTTTCTTTATAATAAATTTATTTAAAAATACTTACACTTTGATATTTTTATTTGAGGAGAAATTTAAATATGGAAATAGTTAATTATATAAAAAATAACTACACAAAAACTGTAATAATTTCATAAAAGTTGCATTTATAGGTTGACATATCAACTAATTCGGCCTCCATTATACACCGATTTAAATGAAACCTTTAAGAGTAAAACGGTCCCCATTCTGGAGGAGAAATCAATTTTTTATGACTTTCAAGGGATCTTTTACGCTGAATGCACTATGAAAATTCGTCAAATTTGGCATCATAAAAATTCATGATCATGTTTCTTGACTCCAGTAATTTGGTAATAATTGAATTAAGAACGATACTATATATTGAATTGCTTATTTTGATAATTTCACCGATAAACGCAAATATTACACAAATTTCTAATTGCATAGCCAATCATAAATCAGTAATTGACAAACAAATAATGAATATAAAAACATGCTCAATCATTAAAAATAAAAAGTTAAACTGAGATTAGTAAAGATGCAAACACAATGACAGTTTTAAGTAACTTATTTGATATTAAAGATCCGGAACTTTTAACACAGAAAATTTTAAATATCTGTTAATAAATCAAAGACAGCATAATTGGACCTTGGGGACCTGCATTATTATCACTGGTCAACCTATGGCCTAGTCTCCTGTCATGTTTCATTAAGCGTTTGCTCATAAAATGTTATTTTATCTTGTCTCATCAGTCATGCCTCACCAATGAGATTCCAGCTTTAGAGAGGTTTGAGTTTGTGCATTGTGCATAGCCAAACTGAAAAGTTGTGCAAAGCCAATTAAAAAAGTTGCAGTCAAAATTTTTTGAGTGAGATTTTGGGTCGGATATAAGAAAATTTGAATAAACTTACCATGATTTTATTAATGAATTTAATAAATTTTTTGATCATTATTTTTATTTTAATAACTATTATTATTTTTGTGGTCGCCAGCAATTAGTACTTTTGAATTATTACCGCAGACCGTTCCGAAACTTTTTTTACCCGAGACTGCTGGGTTCTGACATATTTTCCTCACAATTAACCTATTCCAATAATTTAACTTAACACTGTTCAAAATTTTTGTCCCTCTGTTTTTATTAATAAGGTTGTTCTAAGTTTTTATTTTACTTTTCTAATCATAATTATTTTTCTGCTCTTTTATAACAATTGCTATTAACTTAAGTTAGTGTCCATAAACTTTACCCTTATATAAGATAAGTGTGAATATTTTTTTCTATATAAATTATTGATTTCTTATAGTGGACCTTAATTTGTGGGAATACTGTCTTTAATTTGTACTTTGGTGTAAATTACATAAAAAAATGAGAATTACACGTGTTAAAAAGAGACATAGATTTACAATATGTATTATAACAAATCTCTTAACACTCTCCTATATAGCACTCCATTGAGTAACACCTGAAATGGAGTTTATTGGTTTACTAATTATTGATGCAAAATACCTTCAGATTCACAAACATGTCAACATTCAAATACAATCATCATAAATAACCTCTGATCTTGACACTTTATTACTTAATATGTAAATCTAAATAATTATACAATATTCATTAATTATTCTTCCTTACACCGTAAATATAAATGAGAAGCATTTGTTTTATAGCGGTTTTTGTTATAGTTTACAGAAAATTCGTGCATCTAAAAAATTTGGAATATCCAAAATAAACAAAACCCGTTACAGAAACGATCTTCGTTAAGAACGAAAAAGTTTTGGTATTTTTAATAATTAATTGCACCAATTAAATTATGATCAAATGAAATATATTTACTAAAATGTAATCAAAAAAATTAAATTTCAGTAACTACAAACACCAATCATTTGGATTAATTAATATACAAATCATATTAGCAAATCTCATTTTTAAAATAATTTAACTAAATACTTACTTCACCAAATGGAAACTATATCTAATATTTGAATATTATTAATTGAGTTATTAGGAAATAATAATACAAAATTTTACTGTTGTAATTTTTCAGTATAGCAAACAATAAATTACGTTAACCTTTAAGTACTCGCTGTTGTATTTTATACATTACTCGCGATAACCACATCATAACTTGTTTTGTGTGGCATACAGATTCATCATAGACATGCAACCTCTTACCGATACATCTCATGTTAACCTCAAGTGTGAGAATATTCGCAAAAACAAATACAATTCCAGGGCCAACTAATAGCACAAGGAATACTTCTAATGAACTTATGTCTTTCATAACATTAGCGAAATGATCGAGTACATCATTCAATGTACGAACTTACAAATTGTAAAACTTAGATCAAACTATTAGTAGATAAAGAAATGCAAAAGATACAACCAAAATAGAACTGTTATCTTTTACCGGCATGCTATTATTAGTGGTTTGCAAAAACCATAATCATACTTTTTAGAATTATGGGATAATGATGGTCCAATATTCCAAGCATGTATGAGTTATAGGCGATTTGTGACAATTGTGATAAAAATTGATATTCCAGTAACTCTTTGGCGAAACAACACTTGGAGTATAAAATAATCCAGTTATGAACAATGAAAAAGAATAAACGGGAACTATATATGGAACTAATGGTGCTAGGACAAAATGGCATGGACAAAATGTCATGGGGACAAAATGTCAGCGGACAAAATGTCATGGGGACAAAATATAAGATGTTTGGGTATTTACTTGTCGTTGATCAGTTGGTAACAAGTACCAAAACACTGTACTGTGTAGCATACGGTGCCATTTCAGCATAACGAGCCGTTTGCTCATCTAAAACTCATTGAATATTAATGTCCTTTCGTATTGAAATATAAGAATCCTTAATGCCTTTTCAACTGAGCTAAAACTTAAATGAAATAAAGCATTCTTCCGTGAAGTAATCAAGGGCACCTAACCATTGAAAACAGTATTAATGAAACCAATATTCGCTCTTCTTCTTCACTATCTCCGCCTAATTTCATCTGCGCTCATGATTTCGTGTAATTTTAATTGCCTTACTTGTCGCAGCACGTCAGTGTTATGTGCCAAAACATGTTTGGTTTCGGTCCGTTGAGTGCATGCTGGCCTCAAATTAAAAACACAGTTATGTAAATTAAAATTAACTTTGCCAGATTATTATTAATAACTTAAGTCCCAGCGCTATAACTGTAGCATGAGCTGGATTTCCAATTTTTGGTTTGTTTTATGAATATCGTTAGACTATATATAAAAATTTCCAGAAATTCAAATTTAAAATATTATATGAAAAAAATAGAAATAACTTATAATTCATATTAGTTGGAAATATAATTTTATTTTACAATTTATTGCGTTTACTGTAGACTATTATAGCTACTTAGTATTTACAAATAAATTTTGAAAAGTTACTACAATGCTAGAATTCGTTAAATCACAGAAAGGAAATCGTAAGCTTATCGTTCAAGGTTACTTGTTTACGAAACATTCGGAGAACAGTGACGGAAAAAGCCTTTGGCGCTGTGAAAAAAGAACGTGCACAGCGCGAGTGCACACAAAAGATGATGAAACTGTTCATGAAGTTGCAACTCACAATCACACGGTAACGCATGGTCAAGTAGAGGTCGAAAAAGCACAAGCCGGCATGAAAAGAAGAGGTGAAACTACTGACGAAACAACACGATCAATTGTTCAGAATGAATTGATGAATGTTCCAGTTTCAGCAGCGCATCTACTTCCAAAACGAACAACATTGGCACGAGATGTACGACGTCATCGTCAGAAGGTGGGACCAAACGATCAAGATGACATCATGAGATATTCTTTGACGCAGAGTAACAGACCTTTCATCCGTATTAGGAGAGACGACATGATCATCTTCACAGCTCAGGATGATTTAGAATTCCTTTCCAGATGTGAGCACTGGTTTGCAGATGGATCATTTGGAGTGAGTCCAAATGAATATGACCAACTATACACGATTCATGGCTTCATTAATGGCGAAGTTTTCCCGGTAGTATATGCACTACTATCTTCAAGAACAGAAGAAGCATATCAACATCTGCTCCAGGAAATTCTGATATTGAAAGCAGGTCTGAATCCAGCTTCAATTATGGTTGATTTCGAACTAGCAGCAATTAGAGCATTCCAGAGCACCTTCCAAACAGCAACAATTACTGGATGCATGTTTCACTTCGGCCAATGAGTTTGGAGGAAATTGCAAGCGGAAGGATTCTCGGAACGTTACAGAAATGAACCAGATTTCGCGCTTCTCGTCAAACGCCTACTTGCCTTAGCATTCGTCCCACCGCAGGATGTTATTGATTTGTTTGAACATTTAATCGAAGATCCAGCTTATCGTGACATCGAGGTTATCTGTGATTACATGGAAGATAATTTTATTGGTAGATTAAGAAGGCGAAGAAGAGGACCACCAAGATTCTCAATTCAACTTTGCAGTCAATTTTCTAGAGTAATCGACAACCTGCCTCGCAGCAACAACGCAATCGAGGGTTGGCATAATGCATTCAACAATGTTGTCGGTTTTGCTCATCCGACCACAACCAAACTTGCACGCAAACTACAACAAGAGCAACACAGCAATCAACTTCTTTGTCGTCAATTGGAACTGGGAACAACGGCTGGGAAGAAAAAGAAAACATACATCCGCGTCAACGAGGCGTTGCACACTATGGTGACCGACTACAACAACCGAGATTCAATCACATATTTAGGAGACATTGCACGTGTTTTAAACATTAATGTTGTTTAACTTCTAATTGTTGTTTAATTTTAATTGCTAAAAGACTCGATTATTTATTTTTAGATGCGTTTTTAAAATAACCTAATAATGTAAATAATACTGTGCTTTTCATTAACTGAATATCTCAGACTATTATTGATATAGGCTAAATATTATTACAATAATAAATTACATTAGGACTTAATTTTAATAAATATATTATTTCATTTCTTCATTTGTTATTCCATCTTATATTTTTTCCCCTACCATTTTGTCCGCATGACATTTTATCCTCTGACATTTTGTCCCCATGACATTTTGTCCATGCCATTTTGTCCATGCCATTTTGTCCGCGGAAATTTTGTCCCCATGACATTTTGTCTATGCCATTTTGTCCATGCCATTTTGTCCGCGGACATTTTGTCCCCATGACATTTTGTCTATGCCATTTTGCCCCCATGACATTTTGTCCATGCCATTTTGTCCATGACATTTTGTCCGGCACCGAACTAATGCCTGATAAAAAAACAAGTAGGCTAATTTTTCTTCGGTTATCAAAAGGATGGCGATTTACATGTTAAATGCGTCATATTATCGATGGTGTACAAAATACACAGCGCCAGTAGTTATTAAAAATAAAAATACGCGACTATCATAAGGTTAATCATTTAATAACTTCAATAACACAATAATGAAATATAATATATAAAATGCAAAGCGATTACTCTGAAAACTATGCTCAACCAAAAGATGGATATAAATTAATATTGCACTTAACATTTGCCAGTAAAACATACTATTAAATAATTGAAACTGTTATTTTGAAAACGAAACTCACGGAGAAAAAAATACTGAATAATACTAAGTTACCAAAAAAAATAGAGCAAGTTTTAGACATTTTAAAGTTGTAGTGACAAAATCACAATTTATACTCAATTAGTAATGAATTTCATATGATTATTTAATCAATTTCTTAAATCATAGCTACTGTGTTATTATTAATTTCCTAACTTCGAAATACATTTATTATTTTAATAACAATAATAATTAATAATAATAATAATAATAATAATAATAATAATAATAAAAATGTTTAATAATAATAATTAATCATAATTAAAAATAATATTATAATAAATAATAATAAAAATATTTAATAATAATTAATAATAATAATAATAATGGCCAATAATAATATTAATAATAATAATAATAGATAATAATAATAATCAATAATAATAATGTCATTATAAATATATTTCAAAATGTACTTTTCAGGCTCACGCTCGAATATATCTTTTTGACATACAGCTAATTTCAGTCTTAATGGCATTGCTAAATGAGCCCAATTTTCATTTCGAAGACACTTTATTGCTTTAATATATAATGGTCCAGCTTTTTCATATTGTTGAGCTTTACTATAAAACAATTTGAAATTATATATATATATATATATATACGTGTGTGTGAACATTAATTATTGTTTATTAATTTTCATTAAATTTAAAATGAAAATTTATATATTTTTGGCAAATATAATTTGTCTTTTTTTAATAATATTTTCGATTTTGCTTCACTGTAACATAACAACCATATCAAAGTCTATTTTTATGTGATTTTGTTTCTATTGTTAATTTGTATCTTTAAATTAATATTGATGTGCTTATTATTATTAATTTGAATTATAAATATTATTATAGTCCTTTTAGTTTTCGGCAAAAACTATTTTTCCCCATTGAAGATTGGACTGAATCCATGAAGATAAAAACAAAAACTATATAGGCTGAATTGGATAAATGACAACAGAAATGTAGCAATTTCAGAAAATCTATAAGAATCATGAAATATAAATTTGGAATGATCAATAATGTCGAAAATAACAAAAGGAAACACATTTATAAGAGAAATTGAAGTTGGAAAAAATGACGATATCATAATTTCGAATGAAGATGATCATAAAGGTTCCTTGCGTAAACTAACTGGAAAATAGTATGCAAAAAATTGGTTAAAAAATCTCTTCGCTAGATTTGTTGATAAAAAATTTGATCAAAAATGACATGCTGATTGATAATCAATAATTACTATAAATGATCAGACTAGCATACTAAATTTGAACTATACTCCATTTTGACGTATTGTGCAAACTGTGTAAAATCAGATCAATCATTGCCCTGTAAAACTGGACGCGGCAAGAAATAAATATGACAGAATGCGGAAAGTAACGATCAATTTCTTGATTAATGAGAAATTCACAGGACTTATAAAATTATAAATATAGATTTTGCATGGATTAATAGTAGCAATTTGTTATAAGACGATGTACCGAAATTATTAGATTGAATCTTTTTGAATCATTTCCGCTATACAAAATGCACTTGAAAATTATATGCGACTAGCAAAATATTAGTTTTATATTTTCCTCGACGATTGATATGCTAGATAATGATCCGTGTGTCTCCCTGTGTGTTAAATTATATTTCAAATTTTTATTGAAAATGTTTAATTGAATAAAATTAAGCTACTCTCTGTAACTAGTAACTATGGCATGGTAAATTAATCGATTTTAGAATAAAATGATTAACAATTAATTGTTCAATTTTTGAGTCGATTAATCGATTAATTTATTGATTTTATGTATTTTAAGTAAATAACTAATGCAATTTAACAAAAATAAAAGTTTATTTCAATTCAAATTAAATTCAGTATAAGAAAACAATATTTAGTTTGTATTTTTTTTCATTTAATAAATGTGCACGTAGGAAGCACAGTTTATTCAACGTGTCGTCGTTCAAGGATGTACAGAGCTTTCTAACGAACAAACTAGCAGCACTAAAACCTCTTTCCGTCTCCATCGACGATGGCCAAACGCTCAACAATCCATTATAAAATTTTGCTATTAAATCTGTTTTTATTTTACTGTGTTCGAAAACCATCATTTCCCTTTTTATATCTTGTAAATCATATCTTGTAAATGTTGAATCGGTTTTAACAAGTTTTTTAGTTAAAAATTCCTGTAACTCATCTGGTTTTGAATATTTTGCTCGTCTTTCAGATACAATTTCTTTTACATCGTTTTCATCTCTGTAATCAGCATCGGTTTTGAGGGGATTTTCTGTAAGCGGTATAAGTAACCTATTGGTAAAATCTTTGGCGGTATTAACGAGCTCGTTCTTGAGTAGTTTTTTAAAAACAAAGTTTTCACCCGACACACTTTCCCAATATTTTATTGGGTCATCCAAATACAGCAGTAATCCTTCAAGATTTATGCTCCTTCTCTCATTAATTCTGGTAGTCATTGAAGTGAAAAACTTTTGTGCCAGTATACTTGAGTAGGATTGTTCTTTTAATTTTGTCAATAAGAATTCAAAATTTTTGTTGCTTGTATTAAATTGCAATCTTTCCTGCCCAGGGCCAAAGAGCTTACTTCAATTACTTCCAATGATTCGACAATATCCGAAATAACATTTAGTTCATAATTGGAAGGAAAAATTTGAACAACATACAAATCATGTAAAACTATTTTTATGACGTCTTTCATTTCCAAGAACCGTTTAAACGATTATTATTGATTAATTTGTTTAAATTTTACTGTGATTTTTAGCCTAAATAAGACTGATAAACGGTCGAAATGTTATATAGAATATACAGTTGGCGTTTTCAATTATTGAAATTTATTTATTTATTATTATTTATTTTAATAAATTTAATTTATTAATATTTATTAATTAAATATGCGCCTTCAGCTCAATATTGAAACAACTAATTATTATCAAATAATATCAAAAAATAAATACGATTAATCGATTGTTCGATTAGTCGAACCATGCCCTACTAATAATATAAACAGGCAGACAGTTTACCCAAGCATTAAAAATAAAGGTGCAGTTTCTATTGGACATACCAAATAAAAATGTTCATAATTATGTAAGCATTATATAAAAAACATTTGGTACATTTACGGGTTGCACAGAGTCCTAAAAATTTTCTGTCAGCAATTCAAAATTCAAATAAAATATCAAAATTTACACAATAATTAATAATAAAAACTTAATATAATATTAGACCAGTAGATAAATGTTAGTCTTCTGCTACTGATTTATAAAAATATAAATCATTGTTAAGGTTTAGGAAGTATTTCAAATTACATGACCTGCTCTAGTAACAGCCAGTTTTCATAGAAAGTTTTTGGTGTTTTGTTTGTTGCGGGACTTCAAATAAACAAGTTTTCTGGATAGGACACGAATCAGCGAGAGAAATGCAACTTAAGTTCTTGCCAAGGGCAGCTGAATTCTTGGAAATTGTTCCTAACAAAGAGTCAATTAGAAAAGCAAGTTGCCAATATCGGGAAACACTAGTAAATGAAATTAAAGCCTTATTCAAACAAGATATTCCACTAACAGTACATTGGAAAGGGAAGATGTTGCCAGCTCTGTTGTCAAAAGAATCTGTTGACCGACTGGCAGTTCTTGTATCTAGCGATGGAATTATGAAGCTTTTTGGTGTACCTCATCTATTAAATGGAACTGCAGTATTTGAAGTAAATACAGTTTTCAAATTAATTGAAGAATAGAATATTTCGGATCACATCCAGCTAATGTCATTTGATACACTGGAGTAAGGTCTGGCGCATGTGTTATACTTGAACAAAAGCTCTATACAAAAATGATATCATTTTGTTCATCTATTCTTAGTTATCTGAGTTTCAGCCGCGTGATGACTACAAAGAGGTTTTGTTACTTTCTCACATTTTCCTTGGAGAATAGCCAGCAAAAAGCATCCAATTTCATGTTCCAAGTGCCTGCCAAGGACAAAGTTGAAGGTCAAGCTGATAAAGTGCCTGAATATCTTTATATTTAGATCACAATTTCGGCTGACATCACGTAACCTCGATGGTTTGAATGAGTTTAACATCTTTGTTGTTCGTTTATATCTGCACAATCTGCACCACACAATGATTTGAATCTGTTACATTATCTTGTGGTCTACAAAGCAGTAAATGAGTCAGTTTCTAAAGCACCAATGAAGATTTTTTCTGAACATCCTTGATATATAAGCGAAACTCTTGTCGGTTTGGAATTTTTTGACTCAAAAGTTTCTTTCGAGATGAAATAAACAATGCTAGCTGCATTTAAAAAGAAAAGTCATGATTTTCCATTATGGCAAATCAAAGTTGATGAAAACCTGGCCTCAGAAATAAATTTATCTGATTTTGTGACTGAAAAAACAAGATCCCTCTATTTGTCACTCAGTATTTCACAGTTTTTGAAACAAGATCCATTCACTTGGGAGAACAAGTGATTACATTTCGGCACTGAATAGAATTTATATAGTTATTTAGTTATTTTAACGTAATCTAAGATTAGTAACTTGGCTTTATTAAAACTATTTGTTTTCCTAATTTATAAATCCTTATATGAATCAAAATGTGACCTGAGTATAGACATTTGCAATAATATTAATATTGTTGATATTATTTATTTTTAGTATGAGATTAGTTACTTATATTTATAAGCAAATATTTTGTTCAACATAAAATTGTATTAGCAGAAACATTCATAATAAGACAGGAAAAAACTTTCCTATTCACCATTGGTCAATTATTTTTATCATTAATTTGTTTTATCTTGATTTTGATTTATAAAATGAAATGAATGTAAAATATTTATAAATTTTAAAGTTAATAAAAATCAAATGCTCTGAAAGGTTTCGATAAAATTAACAAATAAAGCCTAACTAATATAGATCAGCAAGTTGAATTCCCAGCAAATTAGCCGATCGCATTCTACCAATATGTTTCCAAATCATTAGAGCTTCTTCGAAAAGCTTGGAATGAAATTCTTGAAAACATTTTTGACTGCGAAATCCTCCAGCCAATTGACTGCTAGGAGTATCGCCGAATTCTAAAATTAAAGGCACTTATAATAATTTCTAAACTAGGCTACCATCATTGCTGAGAATACTCAATTTCTCTCTTAACATATTAACAGGATTCCAATCTATTTCCGATGAAGTCCATATTTCTAATGACAATGCTAATTTATTAATACTATTCAGTGCTAATCGGAATAAAGCAGCGTAATCTTGCGCTAGCATTTCATCACAATCAATCGGTGTAAATCTTTGAAGAGCTTGAAGAGATGTTAAAAATATCCAACAATTCTTAAGATTTGAATCGATATTTATCTTAACGTAAAAAAGGCTTCATGAATATTGGGAAATACGAAATTATAATAAGGTTTCATTTTACAATTCCATGAAAATTTATCGATAAATAAAGAAATTTCTAACATTTATTGATAAAATATTTTTCAAATAAAATTAGTTACAGTTACCATGACCAATAGGCACAAATTTAAATCGATATCTATAATTATTTATCATATCTAATTAATAATAAATAAATTATGAATTTGTTGGAATAAAATGTCTTGCCTATTAAACTGCAGTCAAAATATTAATTATTCTTGATAATAGTGATAATTATGGATCGGAAAAAGAGTGCTTTTCGGGGTAAAAAAGAGTGCAAGGAGTGCTTTTTATTTTCCAAATAAAATTGGAGATTCCAGCAAACGAAAAGGAATCGATTAGGAATATTATATTTTCCTATATTTAAGAAAATATATTAATAATTTTTTAATAAAAATAAAGTAATTTTTGCAGATTTTCCGTCTGTTATCTGTTAAAACGTTATTTTACATCGAAAAACTCGGCTCGACCAAACATCCTGTCAGCGGTGCATATTTGATAATTCATAAAATAATTTATATCTGGTTCCCTTTCAAGGCAATTTTGAAAATATTTTGATATTTCAACCCAAACAATTTTGTTTGCTCAATGACGGTTAAACCTTCCCCTTCGATTTCAGTGATATTTTCAGGTATACTTTTGAATATATTTATAAATTTACTATTTTTCACCCAGAAATTTAAAAGTGCTTTTTTGAAAAAAGAGTGCGCACTCTTTTTCCGATCCCTGTGATAATATTATAATTGATTGCGAACAGATTTATATCTTGTTTTTTAAATTAATCATATAATTAATTTTAATATATAGAAAAGTCGATATTCCCATATCATTGAAATAAAAATTTTAACTTCAATAAAAATCAATCTTTAAATTTTGACAATGTATTAGTTTTAAAAGAAATAATTGATTAAATTATGAATCATTCGATAAGAGACAAGTCGATTTTTAGACAATATCAACATAAAATACCATATTATCGATTAAAATTTAAATTCTGATAGGTTTGATAGAAAAATAATGAAGTACAAATAAAATCCGCTTTACACTATTTGTTTTTAATTTGTTTCCGATGTATCATTTTCAATATATTTTGACTTAATTACTCTTTTGAATTAAGGGCTTGATAAAGTTTATTTGACCTATTTATTGCCAGTTGCTTCATTATTTTAGTGACAGAAAGTTTTCAAGAATAACGGGACTGGGAAAATTATTTATACGGGTTAAACAATAATTATAGGAACTATTAAAGGTTTAGGAAAATATGTATCAGTTCAATATCAAACCATTCAATACTGAGGTTTATTCCGAAAATATGGAATAAATAAATACGGTGTGAAGCTTTCGATTTCTGCACGGTTTCTTATACAATCAATTAACTCTTCCTCGATATTTATTAGGCCGATTCTGATGATATATTTCCGACTGTATGCAATCCGAGAGCCAGTGATCAGACTGAATGAGGGATTGGGAACAAGGAAGTTTCGGCTGATGACACGATCACTACCAAACTTTTGCAACAGAAATTCTTCCACATCACAGAGACACCATATATTGTCTAGTTGAAAGAACTTTCCAGTTTATTATTAATCTAGAGTTAGAAAGATAGTATTTGCCATTAACCGTTTCATTGCAGAAGAATCGGACAGTAAACTGTTTGTAATCACCCATATAGATTGTGACTATGTAGAAAGATTGTAAGATAGTCCCTTGAGTTGTTGTGTAAAAGCCAGATGACACGATTATCTGTATTTATAGTGATATTAATCGGTCTATATGTTAATTGAAACCGAAGAGGATTTCAACTCTTGTAGAAGAGTGAATTTGAAAATGAATAGTTGAAATTTGTAGCGATAAACGCGGTGACCATTGATATGGGAGATATTGGTTTCACCTTAGATTCTTATAAATGAGTTTCAGCCAAGTTCTTGCACATCCACAACTCGTTCATCTTGCAAAAACGGACGTGCAGCAGATTTCTTCTGATCAACAATACTCAAATAATAACCCACACTCACCTGCCAGTCCTTTGACTCTATGACTAATCGACGTTTTTCACCTTAAGCGTTATAACATTTCATTATGAAAACTATTTCCTAGAAAGAATTCATGTCCATTATTACAATACAACTCATTTGAAATAATGCCAAATATTCCTTACCTATTCATTTAACATGGAAAATTCTAGAAAATTTCCACAATGAACATCAGATAATTATCATAAGTGAATTTTAATTTATAAATAATATTCATAATAAAGTTTATGTATTTTAATTGTAAGTCAGATATAATATTTAGATATTAGCATATAGAATTTGAGATCAAAACAATTCATATAATAATAACTAACATCTATTAATTTGCATTCGTTTAGAAATTTAAGCAAGCTTGTGTAAACTAATGCAGGAATTTCCTGATAGCGATTCAGAAGCTGTAACAAGGCACATTGACGAGATAGTAGATATGCTCGAAAATCCGCTAAACACAATTGACCCCTCGATAATTCCAGCCGTTTTTCTGGATCAGAGTAATTTGTCAGTATCAGACAATCTATTTTTTCAAAAGGAATATCTTTAAATGAACTGATCCATTTGGATTTTTCTGAAATTTCATTTAACAGTACCATGCGCTATTAGTCGCTTCACTAACCTCCTTTGTAATAGCTTTCTATACAATTGAAAAATACGGCATCCGATTCGTCAAATTGGGCGAGAGATTCATCATACAAATTAAGACATTCATAGATGTCAGCCAATTCTTCCTTTTAGAGGAGAAATAATAACTAAACTCAATGCAAGATAAAGAAACTTGTAGGCTGAAAAAATCGAAATAATTCCAAAGACTTGTATATCTGGTTTCTCTTTGAATACGAATTTTATCTTCAATTTTAAAACAAGTATCATCATATATATTTAGTACAGTGTTTCTTAGAAATTTTTGGATTTGAGAGAATCTTTCTTTGGGATTTTCACTGAGCTTTATTAAATGACTGCAAATTTTTAAAAGCTAGACTAATATAGTTTCTATAAATCATTAAAATGCAGAAAATAAAAATACCATAAGCAAAATTCTCCAAAAAGAAAATGTTGAAAAACAGTATTACTTCCCCATCGTCTTTGTATTTAAGTTCTTGAACATTGTCGATAAAGGAACAGATATTAAACACAAAAAGTGTTAGTCTAATATGTGAAGCGTTGTTTATACGGTCGTTGTATGTGAAAATCAATGTGCAAAATCCTATGAGCAAATGTGTTTTGAATGTTTATAAATGATTTTGTGGTAAATTGATTGCATGTAGATTGTTGTTGTTGATGTTTTCAAATGTAAAATAATTAGTTTTTAAAATTTTAAAAAATATTTAAAATTGATTATGAAATTTAAATTATTATTGTTTATTAAATCAATAATATCTATAGTATTTTATATCCTGGCTGATTATGATATGAAAAATTTTAAATTATATGATAAAATTTTACATGGTAAATCATATTTCAGTCACGCTTTAATAATTGTCAATTTTTTATGAAAACTGCACAATCAATTATTGGACTCCAAAACTGTTATCGATCATTCATAATTTTTCGATAAGGTTTTCATGACTTATCTGAATTATTGTAGGAGTTACCGCATTCGTAATGCGCTAATCACAAACGCATTCAAAAATAGACGAAGGACCATTTCATTATGAATATGATAATTTCTTTAGAAAACATAGATACTCGATTATATTACGAGATTTTTATGCTGGAATTTGTGCCAAATAATTTAAGTTCTCGGTGTTAGATAACCGTCTCAATTTAATTTTAATAGACAACATACAATATTTTGTTTAAGTCATAGATCGGTATAGATAAAATTTGTATTGTTTATTGTTCTAAATTCAAAAATATCCACAGACTAATAATAAGTAAGAATAATTATTAGACCACTTATTAAATGAAAAATTTCAAAAAAATTAATAAAATATGTAGAACTGGAAAGTGTAAAAACATAACTAAATTAATCTATACAGATTTTTGTAACAAATTGTTATTATAAATCTGCATAGATTAATTTGGTTATGTTTTTACATTTTCCAGCTACATTACAAGACGTTTCAATGGACGGAAACTGATGTGTCAATCAATTATCGTGTATAGATAAACGTAGTAGATATATACATCATTGTGTGAACGTCAAATGAACGAGAACATTCGGTAGAATTCATTTCGGGATCGAATATTACAGCATTTAGACGGTTTAGACTTTATTTCATGGGAATTTCGTAAATGTGAACCCTTGTGTCACATTCGGGTGTCCATGGTATTATTTAATATAGCTATTTAAGTGTGATAGGAATAAAACTCGTTTTACCGAGATTATATGACACCAACCGTTAGTTAGTAAGTTAAAAAGATATTAGGCTTATATAAACAATTTCAAAATGTTAATCTTTAAAAAAATTTATTTGGTCAATAACGGAATCAATTTTAATAATATGATTTAAATGAATAACTATTTAAGCCAATTTCCGCAGTGTTTATTCATAAGATGAAATGTTTAAACCTAAAATAGGTTCTGATCACTCTAAAACAAAATTAAACAATTATTTCGCGTTCTGCTACTTTGATTTTCCTTCACACACATGTTTGATATTGGTTTATTGACGATACAATGCAACCGACATTTGGATTATTTTCTAAGTGTTGTTTGATAATTCATTACTGTATACAATGATTTCTCGAATAGAAAATATTGAATCGGATCTCATTGCAAACAAAGCAGAAAATAAAAAAACAAGAACTTAAGTAAAGATATTTGAAGTAACAAAAGCTGATTATATTAAAGCTAACAGCCAAAGAATGTGGTTGAAGGAGGACAAATTATGAAGTTGCTGAGAAGACAATCAAAGAACCAGTACCAATCATGGAAAAGAAAAATGCATAACAAAGCAGTTTAATAGAAATCGATAACCATTAAAGTTTCAGGAAGGAGACTTGCAATTATTAAGAAAACTGGGCTTGAAAATCATCATGTGTGCAGTATAGAGATGGCTAGTGATCTTAAAATCTCATATGGAACTGTTTAGCACGTTGTTGTTGATATTTTAGGCATGCAACACGACTTGTTCCGAAAGAGCTGGATTTCGTGTGAAAAGACCACCGAAAGGTTGCTGAAAACATGATTTCCGAGGCCCAAAAGCATCCAACCTTCATGAAACGCTGCATCATAAGGGGGATGAGACATGGGTCTATGAATACTATGTCGAAACAAGCCAGCAGTCGTCCAAATGGGACCTCGAAGGCGAGCCGAATCCAATCGAAAATCAAACTCATGCTCATCGTTTTCTTTGATTATCGTGGTGTGGTGCATTAAGAGTACCTCCCACCCGGCCAAACAGTCAATAAAGACTATTACCTGGCCACAATGAAGCGTTTGCTTGATGCCATGCTCCGTAAACGGCCATAATGTCGCTTCAAATGGGACTGTTATTTTGAAGGAGACAAAATAAATTTGCGAGAAAATTTTGTTTCTTTATAAATTCCCGGTACTATTTGATCATACTGTTGCCAGGTTCGTGGTCAGGACTGGGTCTAGGGGAGCTCACGCCCATTAGTCCACTCTGAACGCGCAACTCGGGATAATTATCGCAAATGATGCCTGATTAAAATTTGGTTAAAATACATTGAATGCTGTTGTAGCAAAATGTTGGACAGTTATTGACACTTTCAGGTGGCACGGTCACATTGGTGCGTAACGGTTTAGAGAGATTATATTTCATTGAAAGAATATAAATAAACACGTTGGAAGATAATTTCATCAATTGGATCATTGATTTACCAAATGAGTTTTGTATCGTTCAGCGTCAAATCGGAACGAGCGGGTCAGGTGGTAACTTTGTGAAAATTCTTCTGAAAGCGTTTCTATGGGACCGGATATTATTGACATCATTGAGATTTGTATGATTAAAGAAACAAACTAAAGATTCCGATAGAGAGAGGACGATTTAAACGATAATCGATTTGCCCCCCCCCCTTTCCAATACTTTTGAATGAAAATTATTTTTACAAATTTAAGTTATTAAATTACAAATTTTTGCAATCCTCATAAAAATAAATTTAAAAGTTTATCAGTAAATATTTAAAAAATTAATAAAAACCTTCAATATAACCCCCCTCCGTCCCTCTTTGGGTAATTTTGTAAGCAGCATTTCTTGAATTTAAAATTTATATAAAATCATTCATAATCATAAAGAATTTTTCAAAAAATAGACAATGAAAAAATCTTATCGAACTTTTCCAATTTCTGAAGGTTAAAATCAATTTTCATTTTGCTTGTCAAAACGAATTTGTTTATGGCAAATTTATTTTTCGATTTACTAGATATATCTGGAACAATAATTAATCTCCAATTGTCAATGGATCTCGAACGTAAAAGGCTAATCCAATTTCCAAATAAACTTCTCATGGAATTAATGTAGATTTCTTCATTCTATAATTGCAGTTATATTGTTGAAACCGGAAACATTTGCTAACTTCAATTATTACAAACAGGTGAAACAGTGGTCCACCTAAAATACTATCCTCGTATTTGGAAAAATCATTTTGAATAAATTTTCGAGCATCGATATCAACATGAACTATTTTATAATCAGAACCTTTTTTACGAACCCATTCTGTGGGTTCCATTTGTAAATTTGGAATGACATTGATAATAATTTGATCACACCAAGCTTCATTGCCGTAGACTAATTTATATTATTATAGGATTTTGGACAACAATATAAATTACTTGTTATAAATGGTTTAGCTAATAAAGTCATATTCACCAAAGGAAATTTCAAAATTCTATAAGAATCAAAAAATATATTAAATTTACTGGCAAATAAAATTAGTGAATAAGGAAATATGTGTTAAATTTATATATTAACTTAAAATAATACAACTTTCGAAATTTACATAATTTAAAAATAATTTATACAAGAGCTTTTAACTTAGATTTAATAATTAAATAAAGGTTTCGAAAAACCATTCAAAAAATAAATTATTTAAAAACATTTAAAATATTTGAAATTCTGAAGTAAAACAAACTGTGAATAGATCGATTAAAACATTGCTTTAAATTACGTTCTCAGAAGTAGCACTAAACGTTTATTTTAATAAGATGATTCAAAATAATGAATTTTGTTATAATTTCGAAAAGTCATATTAACTTATTATTTAGAAGTAATAATTGCTGCTGTGTGCAAATGTTACTGGAGAACATAGACATCCACTTTCATAGTTGATAAACACAGCCACTTGCATAATTTTTCATTAGTTTTCTATTATTCTCCAAATCATTCCAAAATTATGCAAATCATTGGTATCAAGATAATTTTTTGTCTCAAAATTCACTTCACTTATCCAGCTTATTGATTACTGGTGGGTTACAAGGTTTCAAATCTTGCTTGTCTTCCTGGCGACCCTAGTAACGCCATACAAAATGATACTGATCGCCACTTGGCACCCGTTGCTAAGCAACGTTGGTAATGTGTTCAAGTGGTGGATTGCCCGCAAAAATTGAGTACCATTGGCTAGCACTATAGTTGCTCGGACAACCCTCGGGTTCACGAGCTGTCGATAGAAGACCTGTGCTCGCTTTGCTCTGTCCCTAATTACTATTCAGGATTAGTTCTTAATTGACGGTGGAACGAATTGGCGATGTTGGTATACGGTTGTGTTAAAATAACAATTTAACTAAGTTTAAAACCCTTCTATTCAATCTAAACACATTATCATTTACTGCTTGATGTTCTGGAGTTGTGCTGCACGACGGCGGGCACGTTCCTTACGTCCCGGTCGACGGTTGTTGGTTGTAATGATGGATTGCTCTGCTGGCTTGGTGGTTGTCTGTGGCAGTTGGGTTGGGGCGAAGATGAGCGGGTAAGTTACCGCTTCACCTTCTCGGCATACCGCTAGGGCGACTTCGAGTCCCCGAATCTGCGTGCGCAGACTCTGGTTGAGTTGCCGTTCTTCTTCCCAGCCTTTCTGGGCCGCTGTGAGTCGATGGTAGGTTGCTTTTGTCTTTGCGGGATCCGTCCATGTCGCTTTCATATGTTGCATTTCTCGCGTTAATTGGATAACCTGGGCGAGTAATTCTGTGTTTGCTTGTCTCGCGTGGTCCAGTTCCGTTTGCAAGATTCGTAAGGAAGACATCGCTGTAATTACACAGATTATTTTATTTATTATTGCTCAAGTTAAAGAGTCATCTATTTCATTTAAACAAAATTGCAAATAATTCCAATTACACAAAACAAAAGAACACACAAATTGCTAATATTTTAAATCATCCACTACATAAATTGTCATTATTAAGTCATTCCTCGGGACAGTATCGCTTCAGGCTTCGTCTGAGAGCCTCCACTGTGTAGGGTCTTCGGGTATCTCGGACTGGGCGAGGTGGATAGGCGATGGCGATCCGCCCGGCGAGGATGTCTTCTACCACGTTTGCAAGGTACATCCTCGCCTTAACCACCTGCAGATCTACTTGCTCCTGCACCCTTTCCCACTGGGTGAGGAGGTTCTGTGCATTTGTGTAGGTTTCTGCTGCTGGATATTGTCTTTCTGGGATATCACAGGGCTCCTTCTCTACGTCTAATACTCTCCAAGCAGTCGGATACTGCCATGCTTGATGTATTGGATCTGCCGACATCGTGGGCGATTGAGTTGTTGACTGACTCTGCTTTCCTACACTTCGTCTAGTGTTTTGTTCGTGTGGCATATCTAAAACGCTCTATTATTATCTCTATTAACTTTATCATGTTAAATCGTTAAACAAATAGGGCTTAAGTCACTGTCGAGTGGGTCATCTGATTTAATCTTGTTCAGTTCTAGTGGCTTTCTATCTGATTGGACGTCTTTCGAAACGGGCGAACTATGTTGGTGTGATTACGTTTACATGAGGTAAAGCTATTGATCCACTTATTTTATTTAATTAAGCAAGATGATATCAAGAAATTGTCGAGTGGATTTTAAGGGTAGCGGCTATATCGATGGGGGTAGCGTCGAATGTAAGTAGGGATTTTTAAAGATTTGGTACCTGTATTCTATTTTATTCGTTTACTTAAATTTTCATTTTTAGAATTTTCAATATAACATTTAATCAGTAAACCTAGCAACTTTTATCGTCACATCCTATGATGTAAATTCATGGATTTTCTAAATCCAATATCAACGTCAATTTTGTTTACCAAAAGTTATAACCAAATGATCGTCGGAAGGCGAGAGCGGATGCCGATTCGCTGATGCGTCGACGTATGTGTGATGTACTTCCGGCGGATATCGCGATTTGAACGGTGGAAAGGAAGTAAGATTATAGAGTTGCGTACGGTGATTTACAGTATCTCATTTTAGAATTATCGATTGGCGAATTTGTCGAAAATCTATTCGGTAAGTTATTCTGCAAATTAATTTGAATACATTATCGCCATTTTTTAAGGGAATCAGTATATTACGTTCGAAATCTTGACGGACTTTATGCTAGTGGAATATTTTCTCTTATGGATTTTTATGCGTTCGATTATTTTGTGAGTAACGATTTTGTATGTTTTTAAAATAAAAGTTTTCCTCATTTTTTGAAACGTTGATTTTTATAATGATATTAATTTAGTTTAAACAATAATTCATATATCTTGTTTTTCATCTCTAAACTTGCTTTAATTTTTAGAAAACCTTATCATAAACTTATAAATCATTTCGGTTTGGGTTTGGGGATGATTGAATTAACTTAGTTCGGTTTCGTTACTCCGTTTTTCGCCTATCTTTTATTACGCTAACTCATTCAATCTTTACTTCAACTCCATAAAACTATATTACTATCATTGCTTCAAATAATTTATTCAACCTTTATTTTAATTCCATGAACCTACCTTAATATTAACATCATTGCTAATTTATTCTACCTTGATTTTAATTCTACGAAACTATTTTAACATTAACATCATACTAGTAACTTCATGAATCTAGTTTGATCTTTACTAAGGGAACTATTTACTTTTATTCGAATCGTCTAACTTTAATTACTGAACGACTTGGTTGATCGGCATTGATTTTCGATTCAATTAATGTATTTTTATTAACCGAGGCACTATTTAACCAATAAACTAATATATGAAAATTTTGGTTCTAATCTATAACTACGTTAACTTTAATCATTTCAATTATTTAACCATAAAGTGGGTATATTTACGCAAAATTCCTTTGGATTTTCCCAAAAATGAAACAAATTCCGGTTAATTCAGAAGTTATTTGTCTTTAATTATTAATCAATCATTTAATCTAATCGAGTTAATAAATTATTTATTGAATAATTTTTACATTTAATTTAGTATACCAATGATTAGTTTATTACCAATTATAGGTTTCCATTAGTTATATCAACGATTTTAATTTATTTACCCCCGTACCCTTTCCCTTTAATAGACCTTAGGCGCATTTTGTGTTCATATTATATTTACTGAGTGCCCACTGGACTACTCGATGTGGTGATTTTAAGCCGTATGTAATATAATTTTAGGTCGATTTTACAGAATTGAGAAACGAGGAAGCAGCCAGAGACTTCTTCCTTATTTCTCGCTTCAGTTATAGGGATAAATATTGACGTTACGACCGCTGCGTTGCGCACGCTGAGTCTTCACGGGTGCATATCATTGGCGATTTTCCACGCTCTTACATGCATCTGCACTATGTTGATTTTACTACCTTGCGTGATGTGTCGGCTGTGGGCCGGAAAAATTTCGACAATTAAAATTTATAAAGACATATAAAACAAGTTATGTATATTAATAATATTTATTAATTATAAAACAAACTAATTACCCATTTTTAACCATTCCATAAATTGAAAAACATCATAGCATAAAATAACATAACATAACATAAATGCCTCTCTCCCCACGTCGCCGCCAAGCAGAGCTCTATAGAGATGCTATGGACGTGACGTGGAAAGAGGGTTCCACCCAAAATATTTCTCACCTAGATAATAACTGTAAATTCGAAATAGCTTCAAACAATTAAGATTTTCAAAAATAGTTAAAACAATTCTCAAAGTGGTTTTCAAGATTTGAAAATATGGTTTTATGGTTAAGTTAAATGTGAAAATGGATCAGTATATATACCTAATTTTATGGCGTGTGAAATTTGATGCAGTAAAACAAAATTCGACCTTGTTATTTTCTAGTAAATTCTATTCTTTAATTTTATTATTTTTTGATTTATTTTTATAATTTTTTATTTCGAATTTTTATTGAATCATTGCTAATTCAAATTTTTCGATTTAAATTTCACTTTAATGAACTTTAATTGATTCTTTCAATTTCGTCGAATTTGTTGTGTTTTCTTGTTGTATTTGTGTAGATATCGTGCGAATCTTGGTGCATTTTGTTAATATTTTAATTTATTTTTATGTTTATTATTTTATATTTAATTCTTTTATTTCTCAGATTTTATATGGTTTACTTGATGCTTCAGTAGGTTTATTTAAATTGCGTGTTATTTTTGCGTGTGTGTTTCTGATCCATTTAAACATTTTTGAAGGCCGTTTACGTTGTGGCCCAACATTACGGTGTTATTTCATGTGTGGGGTTAGTGGTGTGGATGACCTTCACCCTAAACATACAAAATAGTTTTTGCTCCAGCCAATGGTTACCCGTTGCTAGGCAACGTTGGTACTGTAACCACTGGTCACAGGACGTCCAAAGGTGAGTTCCGATATCAGAACTGCTAAGGGTTAGTCCTATGTCGGGTTCAGCGGACTGCCGTTAGAAAGCCTATGTCCGTCTTCTATTTCAAGTCCCTTTATTACTTTCTATTTGTTGGGCCAGAACGTAAACGGCCTTGAGAAATGTTTAAATGGATCAGAAACACATGCAAACATAACAGGCAGATTTAAATAAACCTAGTAACACCAATTAAACCCTATAAAATATAAGAAAAAGGGAATTAAATATAAAATAATGAACATAAAAATAAATTAAAATAATAACAAAACGCACCAAGATTCGCACGATACCTACACAAAAACAACAAGAAAACACAACAAATTCGACAAAATGGAAAAAATTAATAAAAGTTCATTAAAATGAAATTTAAATCGGAAAATTTGAATTAGTAATAATTCAATAAAAATTCTAAATAAAAAATTATAAAAATAAATCAAGAAATAATAAAACTAAAGAATAGAATTTACTAGAAAATAACAAGGTCGAATTTTGTTTTACTGCATCAAATTTCACATACGAGAAAATTAAGTATATATACTGATCCATTTTCACATTCAACTTAACCAAAAACCACCTTTAGAAACAATTTGAAATTGTTTGTGAATCATTTGTGAAAACTTTAAAACCATTTTTCAAAATTATTTGGAGATTGTTCAATTTTGTTTTGAATTTTTCAGAAACTCATTTTTCTAGGTGAGAAATATTTATGGTGGAACCCTCTTTCCACGTCGCGTTCTTTGCACCTCAGTAGAGCTCTGCTCGGCGCTGACGTGGGGAGAGAGGTATTTTGTTTATTTTGATGCGAAATTATGCTATTTGTTATTTTGGTCAATGGATGGTAATTTATGTTTAATTGTTATATAATTAATAAATATTATTTACATAAATTGTTTTATATGTTTTTCATAAACCAAATTAAAATGTCGAAATTTTTCCGGCCCACAGCCGATACATAACGCAAGTAAATAAAATATACACACAAATCAGATTCGTGTAAGTGCGTGGAATATCGCCAATGATCTGTGCCCGTGAAGACCCGGCGTGCGGAACGCAGGGTTGGAACGTCAATATTATCCCTATAGATGAAAGGAGGAATAAGGAAGAAGTCTATCGGCTACTTCCTCGTTCCTCGTTTCAGTAAAATCGACCTAAACTCATACTACACACGGCTCAAAATCATCACACCGAGTAGTCCAGTGGGCACTCAGTAAATATAATGTAAACACAATATGCGCTTAAGGCTTATTAAAAGGGAATGGTACGGGGATTAAATTAAATGGAAATCGTTTTTATAACTAATTTGGATTAACATTTTTGAACAAAATCAAATTTACAATTCGAATAAATTGGTAAAGATCATGAAATAAATAATTCACTGATTTTAATTAGAGTAACTATTGTTTAAAGTTAAAGAAAATTTAGAATAACTCATTAAATTATCACACCTTAAAGGCAGAATAAAAATTTGAGGAAAATTTAGTAACCAGATTGTTTATAAATTATGAATTACTAAAAAATGATTACCGAGTAACACTAAATACCTTATGGACTAAATTCTATTAAATCAGATAGATATTGCGGAAAATCAATACAGCTCCTTAATTAACAAACGAAGTCTTCTTTAAGGTAATTTGAGAACTAAAGCCAATTAATATGAATCCATTGTCTAACCGTAAAGTAATTCGTGGAGAGAAAGAGAATTGTGCGTTGAACCAAGTGATTCCTCGATTAATATTAAATCCTTTTAGATGACAGTAAAACTATGTTTCGATAAAAAATCCAGCAAATTCTTTGAGTAAAGCTTTAATTCCATAGAGTAATTGATTGACTAAAGTAATTGACCAACCAGCTTTTAAAATTACATCATTTATATAACTAAATAATCCACCGACTTAAAAACATAGTAATCCGTCAGTTTGAAATAAAATAATTTACATATAGAAATAAGGAGTTTTACTGACTAAATCGATTAACAAAACAAAGACAAAGATAAATAAATGAAAACCCGTCGATTAATACGCTAAAATTAAACCATTGACAAGCGTTATAGTAGAATCATCATCGAGAAACTGTGAGAAGCGGTGATAGGAGTTGTTGGACAATTCATTCTTGATAGCATTTAAACTGAAAGTTATTCCCAGCGAACTCTGCAACGAGAAAACCAAATCTGAACCCTAAAATGCAAAGATTAATACCGAACCATGAAAATCCAGCAGACATAAGCACCAATACAACATGAACAAAAACCAAAATTTATTATATTGACCCACCCCAAACATCGAACTGTAAGAAAGACTTACCACTGATTTTTTCGACCATAGTGATGAGATGATCCGAATTCCCCAAGATATGATAAGAAAATTCCCAAAATATAGTTTCCAGACGCCAAAATCCACAATAGAGTCAAATTATAAATCACGATACAGGTCTTTTCCCTTAAAAAAAACGAAGTTAGAAAATATTCAAATACAATGAAAAATGTATCACTCACTCGATAATTCACGACCATGCGAACATAAAAATCCATATACTGAAAATGAACTTCACCAGATTCGAACTGACCGGATAAACAAATCCATCCGCCTAAAATAAATATAATGGATTGTAAATTGTAAGGTAAACAATCTAACCGTTGACGTTTCCGGTGATTCGCCATAATAATCAAATCATAATCGGCATCCATTTCCTGCCGTCTAACTTTAAATCAACAACCCATACTATATTTATCGTCAACAAACGAACCACATCATTTCTCTATTTTTTACATTCACCAAACCATGAATTCGACCAGTATTTTCGGTGAGGAGTTAGAGTTCGAATACCCAAATGCTACGGAAGATCCTTTAGGTAAATTTTAATTAATTACCGTTATCATAAATTTACGTGCACATTCGAGTTATAGGAGCGACCCCAAAATCGTCAAATCAGACCTGACGAAACATATTAGGATTCTTACCCAGATGAACCCAAATCCAACCACTCTCTCACTAAACATGACAAGTTGGACCATATACCTTAGTTGACCGCTATAGATCTACCGTGCTACAACTAGTTGATTTAAAAAATCATTAAGTGTCGATTCTACCTTGATTACGTTCGAAGTCGCCAACAATTTATAATTCTCGTTAAATGAATCTCTCAAATAACTACCAATAACCAATCAATGGGTCAGACATTACATAGGTATCTAGAAGCCTGTATCACGGTCGTAAGTTCAAGTAATGAAACAACAAATGGAAAACCTTCTTATCTTGCGTGATTACCAAAGCAACGTTTATAAAAGATAACCCATGGAACTCGGTTCCTACCGAAATCTAATAACTAGCTAAAGAATATTTTGATAAATTGTTATAGCAACACTATTGTTGGGCCAGAACGTATACGGCCTTGAGAAATGTTTAAATGGATCAGAAACCCACACGCAAATACAACATGCAATTCAAATAAACCCTAAAACACCAATTAAACCATATAAAATACGAGAAAATAGGAGAATTAAATATAAATTAATAAACATAAAAATAAATTAAAATAATAACAAAATGCACCAAGATTCGCACGATACCTACACAAATATAACAAGAAAACACAACAAATTCGACGAAATTGAAAAAATCAATTAAAGTTCATTAAAGTGAAATTTAAATTGAAAAATTTGAATTAGCAATAATTCAATAAAAATTATAAATAAAAAATTATAAAAATAAATCAAAAAATAATAAAATCAAAGAATAGAATTTACTAGAAAATAACAAGGTCGAATTTTGTTTTACTACATCAAATTTCACACACCATAAAATTAGGTATATATACTGATCCATTTTCACATTAAATTTAACCGTTTTTCGAAACAAAACCATTTTTGAAAATTGTTAAAATTTTTTGAAAATCTTAAACGTTTTTGAACTATCTTCGAAGTTACAGTTATTGTCAATTATTATTTAGGTGAGAAATATTTATGGTGGAACCCTCTTTCCACGTCACGTTCATTGCATCTCAGTAGAGCTCTGCTCAGCGTCGACGTGGGGAGAGCGGTATTTTTGGTTTTATTTTATGGTATATGAATTATGATTTTATGGAATGGCAAGGAATGGTAACCTGTTATTTTTGTCTTATAATTAATAAATATTATTATGCATAAATTGTTTCATATATATATTTTTAAATAAATCTGTCGAAATTTTTCCGGCCCACAGCCGAAACATAATGCAAGTAAATAAAATCTACACACAACTCAGATTCGTGTAAGCGCGTGGAATATCGCCAATGATCTGTGCCCGTGAAGACCCGGCGTGCGGAACGCAGGGTTGGAACGTCAATATTATCCCTATAGCTGAAGCGAGAAATAAGGAAGAAGTCTCTGGCTACTTCCTCGTTTCTCAATTCTGTAAAATCGACTTAACTCGTACTACATATGGCTCAAAATCATCACACCGAGTAGTCCAGTGGGCACTCAGTAAATATAATGTAAACACAATATGCGTTTAAGGCTTATTAAAGGGGAATGGAACTGGGATTAAAATAAATGGAAATCGTTGTTATAACAAACTAGAATTAATATTCCAAATTAAATTAAATTTACGAGTCAAATAAATTGATAGAAATCATTTAATAAATAATTCGTTGATTTTAATTTAATTATTGCTTAAAGTAAAGAAATTTAACTCATTAAAGTATTCATTTAATAAATAATTCATTGATTTTAATTTAATTATTGCTTAAAGTAAAGAAATTTAACTCATTAAAGTATTCATTTAATAAATAATTCATTGATTTTAATTTAATTATTGCTTAAAGTAAAGAAGTTTAACTCATATAAGTATTCATTTAATAAAGAATTCGTTGTTTTTAATTTAATTATTGCTTGAAGTAAAGAAATTTAACTCATTAAATTATTATACCGTAAAGATAAGTATTTGAATAAAATAGGTAGTTTACACTTTATGAATTACCATTAAAATAATTATCGAGTAACAATAATTTATTTAAATAAAATAATTACTAAATAGAATCGATGCAATTCTTTGATCAACAAACAAAGTCCTCCTTGATGTAACTTCAGAAATTAAAACCAATCAATGTGAATTCACGAATATCGTAAGTTCGTGAAATGAGGAGAGTTGGGAGTGGAAACAAGTGATTCCCCGATGAACATCAAATTCCATTGAATAAAAGTGTTTTAATAAAAATCCAACAAATCCATTGAGTGAAAGAAGAACTTTAACTTGTTGATCAGGGAATAGAGTCGTTGATCGAATAAAATAGTTGACCAAATAAATTGAAATAATTCATCATTTGTTTAACTAAATAAGTCATTGACTAAAATTACCACAGTTAACCACTTTGAAATAAAATAATCGAAGGAATTTATTGATTTACCAAAATGATAAATTAGAATCAGCAAACGAAAAACCATTACGTAATGATCACTTTTCCCCACGCAAAACATTAAAATTCATCGTCGAAGAGTTGAACGAAGCGATGGTAAGAATTGCATAGAATTCAGCATTAATAGAGTTGTGTTGAAAAAATCATCCCAGAAAATTTGCGGCAATAAAACCGAACCCTGAAATGTAAAGATTAATAGCTAGCCGTGCAAAAATTAAACAACTCTAAATATCAATATGACGTGAATGTTAACTCCACCAAACATCAAACAGGGAGAAATATCGACCACTGGTTTTTTTCCGACCATTGTGACAAAATGACCTGATTTCCCCAAGAACGACGAGAGAGTTCCCAGAATATAGTTCCCATGACACAAAAAATGCCACTTAGAAACCACGATATAACTAGTGTTCCTTAAAAGTTCGATAATATTCAAATATAATAAAGTATCTCACTCACTTGAAAATTCCTGACCATGCGAATGTGAAAATTCATATAGTGAATTTCACTGGATTTGAACCGACCGGATAAACAAACCTATTCACCTAAAATAAACATGATAAATTATAAACGGTATGGCAAATAAACAATCCATCGACGCATCCGGCAATTCTCCATAATAACTGAATCATAATTGACGTTCAGTTCCGGTCGCCTAACTTCAATTCATCGATTTTACACTATATGTATTGTCGATAATCGATTCACTTCATTTTCCTAATTTTTTGCAATCCACAAATCATGAATTCCACACATATTTTCGACGCGGAGCTAGAATCCAAATATCCAACCATCACGAAAAACCTTTTAGGTAAATTCCAATTAATTATTATCATCATGACTTGACGTATGTATTCAAGCTATAGGAACAATAACCAGACCTGACAACACATATTCTCACTCAGACGAACATAAATCCCACCGCTCTCTCATTAAACACAACAAGTTGAACCCTTTACCTTAGATGACCACTATAGGCCTACCTAGCCACAACTAATTGAGTCGAAAATTATTACCTAAATCTGTCAAATTTCTGCCAAAAACTATGATCATCAAAGAAGACCTATGAAACTCGGTTCTGGCCGAAACATAATAACTAGCTAGAAACTATTCATTTTATTTTTCGTTTTCTTTAAATATATTTTAGGTTGACGTCATAGAATTATTTATTCGTTTTTATTATGCTTAGCAAATTAACTGGTACATATTATGATTCCAATATTATTAAAGAACCGGCATATACAAAGTAAACCCTATCATAAATGAAATGCGACATTATTTTGCAGAGTACCAAGGATATTTTTTGCTTAACGCATTCTTACGACACTAGAATAGCTGCATTACCAAATACCGTGCTCACAAAATGGGTCCAGCCACCCGCGAATTGTAATGTATTTAAATCAAGCTAGCGAGTTTTTTTTTGTACATGACGAGAGCGATTTCATTTTTTTTGGCGAACTATTAAACCACTGTTCCCCCTAAAATAGAAGGAGAAAGATTGGGTAAAAATATATTTTTCCATTCAGAACACACTGGAACCATGGTTGATATGCCCGCTCACACTGTAGAACAATGGAGGCAGGCCTGGAGTCGGACATACCAGGAGCGATATCCTGATGTGCCTGCGGATAACCAATCTGAGGAAATATCGCCGGAGGAGTTCATGAAGCGATTTCGGAAGGCGGCGGACGAACCCAATCCGTCACGAGATATTTTAATGCAGGCCCAAGAGCTTCTGGAAGGCCTTCTACAGCATCAGCGACAAGTCGAGGCTGATGTAGCATGGGCCACAACCTACCTAACCAATGTCAAAGATGACCTGGCGGCAGGACGACTGGCTGACAACTACCCGCCTTCTCCAAGACCGATCCGAAATCTCAAGCGGCCGGTATTCGTGATCCCGGGATATTCTCCTGAAGAAGGAATCAAACGATTCTTCGCCGAGGAATAAACATTATCGATTGGAACATTTTATCGTTAGTATGGCAACATTATGATCGAATTCCAAACAAAATTTCTTCTGACTTGTTTTCTTTATTATTATAACTCTCATTTTCTAAATGTGTTTGAGTAAAACTACTCATATTGGTATTAGTCGTCATCAAATTCACCCTTACTATTTTAGAGATGGATCCCGTAAAGTTATTACAAAATGAGTTAACCCGAGCACGACAAACAAACAAGGATCTTCACGATCAACTCGTACATATGGTCCGGGAAATGCAACAACTCAAGGCGACGTGGGTAAACCCCACGAGAATCAAGCCATTATATCAAAAATTAGCTGCGGCCCAGAAGGGGTGGGCCGAAGAGAGACAAATAGTGAAAAGCCTGAAGACTCAAATCAGGGGGCTAGAGGTAGCGTTGTCCGCCTGTCAAGAGGGAGCAGCGGTAACCTACCCTCTAGTATTCGCCCCAGCTCAATTAGCTTATCGTGAAGCGAACCCGACCCCATTCACAACGTCAATCACTGTCGAGACCCCTACTCCAATAACTCCCTCAACATCTAGTCGACGACCTGGTCGCAAGGAGCGAGCTAAGCGCCGAGCCGCTCGATTTTCTAATCAATGTGTTTCATAGATAAATAAACCATTGTCTAGTTATATTGTAGTTCCGTATTTTTCTCATTACATTTACGTCCTCGTAAGGTTTTTAAAATAACATTGTGAAGGATTAAATAAAACCACCACTTATTCTTGTCTTCTCAAACTAACGCCAATAAAACAGCTGGATAGGCGATAGAAATTTAAACGCAAGGGGACCAAATAATTAAAAGCAAGCACAGGTCTTCTATCGACAGCTCGTGAACCCGAGGATTGTCCGAGCAATTATAGTATTAGCGATAACCCTCACTTTTTGCGGGCAATCCACCACTTGAACACATTACCAACGTTGCCTAGCAACGGGTGCCAAGTGGCAGTTAGCATCTTTTTGTATGGCGTTACGGGGCAACCACGGAATAATTTAAACAAATAATGAAACCCTGTAACCCACCACTATTCATTCATTTTATTTTTGTTTTTAGTTAAACATATATATTAAGTTGATGTCATTAAAGAATTGTTCATTCGTTCTGTTTTATTTTTTATGCCTGGTAAATTAACGGACACATATTACAATTCTAACGCTATTAATAAACCGTTTTGTACCAACGTAAACGCAATCATGAATAAATTGCAATATTAATCTGCAGCGTACCAAAGATATCTTTTTTAACGCACCCTTACGACACGAGAATACACGAAATACCAGACACAGTACTCATAAAATACGTCCAACGTCCCATGAATTGTAGCGCATTTAAGATCGAGCTAACGAGTTTTTCTTTTTAAATGACAAGAGAGATTGCAATTTTTGGCGAACCATTAGATCACCGTCCCCATCAAAACGTCAGGAGAGAGTGAAAACATATTTTTCTATTCAGGACACACTGGAGCTATGGTTGATCTGCCCGCTCACATCGTGGAACAATGGAGGCAGACATGGTATCGGGTATATCAAGAGCGATACCCTGATGTGCCTGAAGACGACCAACCAGAGGAAATATCACCGGAGGAATTCATGAAACGGTTCAGGAAGACGGCTGACGAACCCAATCCGTCACGAGACATTCTAACGCAGGCCCAAGAACTTCTGGAAGGCCTTCTACAACATCAGCGCCAAGTCGAGGCAGATGTAGCACGGGCCACGGAATACCTGGCCAACGTCCAAGATGACCTGGCGGCTGGACGACTGGCTAGCAACTACCCGCCTTCTCCAAGACCAATCCGGAATCTCAAGCGACCGGTATTCGTGATCCCGGGATATTCTCCTGAAGAGGGGATCAAACGATTCCTCGCAGAGGAATAGACCTCAATGACTTGAACATTTTATCGTTGTTATAGTATCATTATGATAGATTTAAAAAAAAATTTCTTCTGTCCCTTCTTTTATCATTAGTGTAGTTTTCATTTCATGAATATGTTTAAGCGATAATACCTATTTTTGTACTAATCTTCATCAAACTCAACCCTCACTATTTTAGAGATGGATCCCGTGAAGTTACTCCAAAATGAATTGACCCAAGCACGACGGGCAAATAAGGATCTTCATGACCAACTCGTACAGATGGTCCGAGAAACGCAACAAATCAAAGCGACGTGGATAGACCCCACGAGAGTCAAGCCATTATATCAAAAACTAGCTGCGGCCCAGAAGGGGTGGGCCGAAGAAAAACAGTTAGTGCAAGGCCTAAAGACTCAAATCAAGGGGCTAGAGGTAGCGTTGTCCGCCTGTCAAGAGGGAGCAGCGGTAACCTACCCTCTAGTCTTTGCCCCGGTTCAATTGGCCTATCGTGAAGCAAATCCGATCTCATCCACAACACCAATCACTGTCGAAACCACTACTCCAACGACTCCCTCAACAACTAGTCGACGACCTGGACGCAAGGAGCGGGCTAAGCGCCGAGCCGCTCGATTCTCTAATCAGTGTATTTAATAGACAAATAAACCATCATTTAGTTATATTATAGTTCCGCATATCTCATATTGTATTTATGTCCTCGTAAGATTTGAAATAACATTGTGAAGGGTTAAATAAAACCACCACTTATTTTTGTTTTCTCAAACTATTGCCAGTGAACTAGCTAGATAAACGATAGAAATTTAAACGCAATGGGACCAAATGATTAAAAGCGAGCATAGGTCTTCTATCGACAGCTCGTGAACCCGAGGGTTGTCCGAGCAATTATAGTATTAGCAATAACACTCACTTTTTGCGGGCAATCCACCACTTGAACACATTACCAACGTTGCCTAGCAACGGGTGCCAAGTGGCAGTTAGCATCTTTTTGTATGGCGTTACGGGGGCAACCACGGGATAATTTAAACAAATAACGAAACCCTGTAACCCACCATGCAAATTTGGGGGCTCAGCCGGGATAGAATGATTTTCTTGTACAACAAACGAGGGGACATAAAGCATAACTATCTTTTTAATAGACGACATTTTTACCAAACCCCTGAGAGAGGGAATATAGAGTTTAAAGATTGCAAAATCAATTACAAAGATCGATGAGAAAATTGAAAAATCGATGAAAAGCGATCAACCTGACTACTAGATACAAATTTGGGGGCTCATAGAATGATTGTCTTTGCAAAGAACCCAAGGAAATAAAAGCAAATGTCTAATTATTAAATAGAAAATGTTGAGACGACATTTTACCAAACCCCGGAGAGATGAAATAAGAGTTTAAATATTATAAAGATCAACGAAAAACGAACGACCCGACTACAGATTAAGACGCCAAGACATTCAACACCCACCAATGCCTGATGACACCACATAACAACGACACTCACAAGACGCATAAGTAATTAAAAGGGCAAAATTCGGGATAAAATGAAATGGGGTAAGCAAGGGGAATAACGATAAACTACGGGGGAAAGCAATAGAAACAAGTAGAAGAAGTCAACGATAATGGAACAGATTACAACGAGCAACAATTAAATAGTAATTGATAAAATGAATCAAAATATATTAAACTAAGGGTTGAATGAATGAATTAAACTAAGAGTTGAATAAATGAATTTAAACATGTAATTTAGTTAATTAGTATTTAAAGCTAATAGGTAATTAAAAGAGATTTAATAATTGTAGAGATGGAACCAACAAAAATAATAGAAAAACTAAAGGGCATTCTAAACATCGAAAACGATAACCTAGAGGAACTAATCAATAAACAAAAATTAATTAAAAGAGCTAAAGAGGATATATCAACGATTTCCAACCTGTATTCCGACGAACATTGCATATTAATAAAATTGATCGATATGGACAAAGACGTGACAACCGAAAGAATATACGAAACTCTAGCTATGAGATTGGAAATAACCAAATTTGGAAAAAGTTGGAACAAGCTAATGAAAAAGGTCGAAAACATCGAAGACGAGATTACAACAACAATGAGAGAGCAAACCAAGGCTTATTTGGAATGTTATGCGTGCAAAACAGAGGAAGCACGAGTAATGGTGATACCTTGCGGACACCTGAGTTATTGTCATGGATGCGCACAAGAGTCGCACTGCATGTTATGCCAGCGAAAGATAAAGGAAAGACTAACGGTTTACTTTCCATGAATTGTTATGAGGAAATGAAATAAATGTGTATTATGCAGTACTTGAATTATTATTAGATGATAAGACGAAAATAAAATAAATATGCAGTGTTTGTAAATAATAAAACTACCCGACAACGATAAATAAAGGTAATAAACCGAACACATGAAAGCCGAATTAAGGAAATAATTAAAACACATGCACAGAGACACAAAATATTGGACGGAAAAATTTCGACAACCGAGTTTCTTAGTATTTTTTTTGTTTTATTGATATTATATTGAGATAGGACGAGGAAAAATGGTTAACCTGAGCTATCAAATGATAGTACGGTCACCCAAGGGAAAACCCTGATCAACCCTACTGAGAAAGGAACTGGTAGGCCAAGTCGCGTATGTCAGCAAGTAACCGGCGAGAGATTGATCACCTCTTTAGGGGAGCTTGTTGATGCGATTACCACAAATTTTGAAGGGGGGAAGTGAAGAGATAGACCGAGAGGTGAGAGAAAGAGTGTACACGGAACAGAATTAATAGTTTTGATTAAAGGTACCTAGAGATGATTTTTTTTCCCTAGCTGGTGGAGAGGCACCAGAGGACAGCTACGGACTGTCGTGTTCAGGTTGTTATCAGCCAAGGGACTGATGGCGCTGAGCCGTTCGATACAAAAACCCGGATCACACACCGAGTATCGAACGATTCTTTTTTTATCGCTGGGAGGAACTCGATACAACAACCCGGATCCCACACCGAGTATCGGGGGCCAAACGGTAGGTGAGATATGAATTAACCGGTAAATGGTTCATACTCAAAATGTCCTACTAAGGTCAGATAAGGGCGGCCGAATTGAGCCGGGAAATCTGACGGGAGGGGCGGGCAGAGATTAGATAGTTTATTGATAAAATTTTCCGCGCCCAGGTTTAATCGCTTCCTTTTCTTTTCACTATTCGGGAAATCAAGTAAACCGCTTTTGGAACTTGATTGAACGTCTAGGCATTTCCATACTTTTATATTCTCCGAGGTACACAACCCGGATCCCACACCGAGTACCGAGGGAATGTTTTTTTTTATTGCCCAGCGAGGAGTTTGGCACAACAACCCGGATCCCACACCGAGTGCCAAATATCCAAATGGCCGTGAGTAAAGCGTAACCGGAAGAATGCGCGGCCAAAAGACGCCATGGATTGAAAGTCAGTGTGAGGCCTCAAACATACCCAAAAGTCACCGATGAGCTCAAGTCCGATGATTGAAATGAGATAAAATAATGAGAGATAAACGAATAAGATGAATTAGATTAAAGATAATATGAATATGAGTAAAGATGAAATTGATAGAATATGATTATGATTAGATTAAACAGTAAAGATGAGAAACAGTTATGAAATAGGATATAGAAATGAGATATGATTATGATGAGACATCATAGATAGGATATGATATGATCGAATATTAGAGACGATATGAGACATGATTAAAGATGATTATAATAGATGATAAAGGTCACAGATGACCAGTAAAAGAGTTAAAGCCGAAGGCCGAAGAGCCAACGGAAATTATAGAGGGCATAGAGCGCCAGCGACAGAGAATTAAGTAGATGAATTTTTCTTTGGGGGACATAGGAAAAATAATTAATATAATGAATGAAAGTATGAATATGATGATTTTATATTATTGTTATTATGATATAGATAATTGATACGACTATATAGATGATTAATAAGACTATATAGATAATTGATACGAGATCAATAGATAATTGTTACGAGGTATAGATAATTAAAAATAGACTTAAAATGAGGGGGGTGAGTCGGATAAAGAAGACCACCACGATAAATGCGAACAAGGGATGATAACGTATATAGTATAGTAAACGGAGGAGAAATTAGTATAGAGTATAGAATATTGGAGTGTCATTTATTTTTAGGAATCAATAGTCAAACAAAGCAATCCAAGTCAATTTCAAAGCAAAGCAAAGGAGAAAACATTTCAGAGCAAACGACAAAGCAAAGTGATAATAAAGAAATTTGAATAATCAAGCAGAAAAGAATAAACGTCGAAGTAGTTACGAGCCAACAATCAACCAGAATCGCCAAACCAAGAAAAGAGAAACGATAAAGTCAGTCAAGCAAAACGATTAACCGTAAACATTGATAGCATCAGCAACCATACGAGAAGCAAAAGCCAAGAGAATAGAGAAAAAAAGTTTATTAAAAGCGGAAGAAAAGAAAAAAGTTCGCAACAGTAGAAGTGTCAAGACCGGAGTATCAACTACAGCACAACAGGAACCGGCACAGATAGCGGATTGACCGATTTCGAATTCAACAGCAGCGAAGAGAACGAATTACGTAATATCGAAAACCAGTTGGCGACAATAGAATCAGTGAACGAAGAAGAGAATCTAGACAACAATCCAAACATGACAACTTCTATAAACTCTTCAGTTCCGGATGCAAATATAATGTTAAATAACAACAACGCAATAGTAGGAGAATTCAGAGAAAAGTTTAGAGGAGAACCGTTCGACGGTAGCCTCAATAAATTGGATACATTTATAAAGGAATTCGAAGTGTATAAAAATATCTGTCACTGGACAGATCAAAAGGTAAAAGAGCGACTACCCTTATATTTAAAAGGAAGCGCACAAGACGTATTCGTAGAAGAAGCGAGAGATGTAACAAAACTGACAACGTGGACAGAGATTAAAGAGTTCTTAGTAAAAATATTCGGCATAGAGAAAAAAGGAAATAGGAAGATATTGGACTTCCTACATCGAAAACAAAGACGAGATGAATCAAATGCAGTGTACGCATGCGAATTAAAGAAATTGTGTAAAGAAGCCTTCGGGGATGCAGATTTGCCCGAAGACAAAATGGTAGACGTCTTCATAAGAGGAATCAAAAGAGAAGACATACGAGCCAACCTTGGATGCTTGGCACCAGAGACACTAGATAAAGCAGTAGCAATCGCAAACAGATGTGAAGCCCATCTGGGACTGGGATATCAAGTGGCAGTCTTGGCCACAGAACCAACAACGTCAACAGTCAATGCCAACAATCAAAACAACAATGTCAATCCAGCTATGAATCAATTCATTCCAAGAGCACAGCAGATGTTCAAGCCACCAGCAACAAGAAATCCAGAGGATAGAGGTAATAACCAAGTGAGTTATAATAATAATTTCAGGAACAATCCAAATGCAAACGAAAAATGCTCCACATGTCAAAAAATGGGACATCGGTCAGAAAATTGTTTCCGAAATTACAACTGCCAGAAATGCGGTAGACGAGGGCACACTGAGAGAATATGCAGACAACTCGATAGCAAAGCATGTTACAATTGTGGTCAACAAGGACATATCGCAAGGCGATGCAACATAAGAGGAGAGCCAAACCAATCAAGACCAAATAATAACCCTACGGGAAATCCACAAATTAACGTGATGCAGGAAATAGATATGTTACGGGAAACACTACAACGAATGCCCATGGAATTAAAAGAAATGATGCAACAGATGCCCACCAATATACAACAACAACGAATTAATGTAATGAGAAGCAATGAAGAGATTCAGGAGCTGCGAACTAGAGAATATCAAGAGCAACAACAAGCTGAATGGCAAAGACTACAAGCGGAGGAAGCCCAAGAAATTATACAAAGATGGGAAAATCGAAAACAAACTCCAAAAAGAATTAATATGATGAGAATGGAAATGCCAGATGAAATACACACTGCGGAGCAGTGTGTTGAGAACGAAGGGGGAGGAAATATGATAACCGACGATGAGAAAACAATCGAATTAAATGAAGAAACAATCGAACTAAATACGATGGAGAAAATAGAGGCCATCAAAGAATTTGCAGAGGAGGAAAAACAAAGACGTCGACAATTAAAAGAAACGACAACGGAGAAACCGAACGAACCGGAAAACCAAGAGATTAAACGAATAGAAATGATGATAACGGAGGATCAAAACGAGGAAACATTAATATACGAGATAGACGAACTCGAAAATGAAATTATGACACAAAAGATAGAAAGTACACTCGAGAAAATAAAGCATGAGGAAGCTCTGGAACAAGAGGAAGACCAATTAAAAGAAAAAGAAGCAATCCTGAAACAAGAGAAAGCGGAACTAAGAAAGAAGGCACTAATATTAAAAATAGACGGAGCGTTAAAACACTTAGAGCAAGAACAAGCACTAGATCAAAAAATAGAAGTGCTGGCAAAGAAAGTTCTATCACAAAAAATGGAAGAACCAAGATTAGAACTGCAGAAAGATGAACAGGAAGCATCAACGTCACAAGGAAAAGAAAAGGTATCAGAAACAATTATAACAAAAAATCGAATCCAGAGGATACTGCTACAAAAAATAGAGACAAGAGTCAGAAAAGAAAATCCCACGTGGAGTGAAGCTCAAATTGAGAACAGAATAAAGGAGATATGGTTCCAAACGAAAGGGCCAACTAAGATAATGAAAGAGGAGGAACAACTACAAATCAATATGCTAAGACGAATAACGGACGATCAAACAGATGAAGATGAAAGTGAAATAAGCAGTCTGGGTGGAGAAATATTTCAATCATGCGAGGAAAATAAACCGAATAAAGACGAATCAAAATCCGAATTAGAGGAAATGGAAACGAGTGTACCAAGAGAAGATGAAACAGAGATATTAAAAGAAATTAACGAAATTGTAGAAGAAGTAGACCGAAATCAAATGTTCTTAAATCTCAGAGATACAACCGCATACAGCAGAATAATGAAACTAATTGCGAAAGGATATCAACAAGATAATGGTACATTTACGGCATCATGGAAAGATATGATAAGAAAGTACCAAGAGAATCTGAAAGAATACGATAGAGAAGAGTATCAGGTAATTATTGATTTTTCAGAGATACCAAGACAGATGATAGCAACAAGAGGCGAAAGCACAAACGAGTTGTATGATTGGGTAGTGAAAAAGCTAGGACCCAGCTATAAAAATAAACCTTTATATAATATCAAGGAAGGAAAATAAAGCGAGACATACACCTCGCGGATGCTCTAATATGGCCAAATGGAATAAATGTGGTAACATTGAACAAAAATGAAAACGAAGAAACGACAGCAGAAATATGGCAAAAAGTTCAGATATTATATGCTAAAGAAATAAAACCTGGATTAGAAAAAGAGAGACAAAAGATAATGAGGCAGAACCAGATTAAAATGACAGAACAAGCAATAGATCAAGCCAGAAAATATATTAACCGATTATCGCTAACTAGACCAATTTCAATGAAAATATTTGTAGAAGCGGTACAAGACACAGATATTATGAGATTTGACAACGAGAGAACAGATGAGCTGATAGCCAAATACGGAGAGCATCAAAGAGACATGAGGGGAGACGAACCAATAAAGATAAAAATAAAATTACCAAATGATGAAATAAAAGAAATATTGGTAGACCCGACTGTCAAATGCACGAATTATACAGACGGATAAATCGAGAAATTATCCAGCCGATAATCGAAAATAGCGATGATGGTATGGTAGAGGACGTGGCAATAATGTACCACAAACGACAAATAAGTCCGCGAGAACGAACCCCGATATACGAATTAGGTATATGGGAAGACGGACAAACCATCAATATTATAGCCATGGATGAACCAGAGAGAAAAAATACAACAAAAAAGGAACAACAGATCCAAGAATTCCAAGAGGAAATGAAAAGGAAAATGGACCAAATATTAACCATCTACCAGTTATGGAGACAAGATGCGAAGTTGAGCACAAAATTACAACCTATAGATGATTCGCGATGCCGATTAACACCATGGAAAAGAGTGTATGATGAAAAGACAAAAGAGTGGAAATGGAAAACGAAGAGAACCGAACCAAAATGGAGAAAATATATACCAGGAGAAGCGCCAGAAGACGCAGCTAATGAGACAACCTTAGAGTTATATGAAGATGAACCATATGAAAATCTACCAGAGGAAATGCTAAATGAAATGGAATGGCAACCAGAAGAAGACGAGGAAATAAACGATAGAGCTCGATTAGCCCCATACAAATGGAAAATAGGTGGATGGGCTGAAAAAGTAAAATCGGCCGAAGAAGAGAAAATCATCGGTATCACAAGTCATCAATTCTACACAGAAATCGGAGGATACCGGATGAAATTGAGAGTATACCCAAACGGAGATGGGGTAGGAAAAGGAAAATATCTATCAGTGTATTTTCTGTTAGCAAGAGGCAGATATGACGGAAAGTTAGAATGGCCATTTAATCGAAAAGTCATAATTTCAATCGCTAAACCCGGAAAGTGGGAAGAGCGACATAGTGAAAAGTTGGGAGTAGACCCAAGATCAATGATAAGTCAAAAGCCAAAATCCACTGAAAATGTCGCAGGAGGAGTACCACAATTTCTGTTGAAAAAATACGTAACACCCCAATTCGTAAAAGATGATACCATATACATCACGATCGAAGTAGAAACAGAACGAGAAATGAAATTGCGAATCCAACAGGAACAAGCGAGACCGCGAATCAGTGTACTCGAAAAACGGATTACAGGAACGAGATACTTGCCCACAGACATAGATGATTCTGTGGAAGAAGGATTAACAAGATTAACAGAAACGCAAAAATGTAGAGAATTAGCAGCAATATTGAGAACTGGAGCAAAGAATCAAAGACGAACTGTAACAGATTTAGCAAAATGGATAATCGATTCTTGCAACAGAGTAGAGAATCTGCGAAATATTGTAAAGGAAATAGAGGAATATCGGAGAATGTATGCGTGGTACCCAGAGCAATTCCGAGAAATTATCCGAAAATGGAAACACACCGAATGGGCAGCCGAAACGATAGAGAAGTACAGTTTAAAAATTATGACGCCAGATTTCGAACCAATTGAAAGAGAATTTTCTATCACCGCCAAAGTGAGTGAAGTAAAAAAGAGAATACCATATGAATTGCCATTTCATTTACAATACGAAGGACGATCATTAGATGACGATCTTGAAATTGGAGTTACGCAAATGCAATTGGGGTTAATAAATATATTAACAGTAGCAAAGATCGCGGGTAGAGAACTCAATAAAAGAGAAATCAAAACGAAAACGCCAATAGGACGACAAGAAAGTCTAAATACGCCAGAAGTTCCACCTGCAGCAGATGAAGTAATCGTCATTACAACAGGAGATGAAGAGATACTAAATGATCTAAATGATATTGTGGATGAGGAAAAAACCAGGAGAATACCAGAATCAAGAGATTTGTTTATGACAGAAAACGAAGATGATATGATAACAGATGAACCAGATGAGCTAGTATGTGGTCAAAGACAACCAGTCGAAATTATAGAGCCAGATACCGAAGAGGAAAATAAAAAGAAAGAGAGAAGACGCCGAAACTCAACAGGAGACGAATGGGACAATTGGATAAATGAACGAGGGGCTACAACATCCAGAGAAACGGCAGATGAACAACCTAAACGAAAGGAAACAGGTACAGCAATGGAAAAGAAATCCAGAGGACGACCAAAAATTGATAAACCAGCTCCGGAAAGGAAAACTAAAGAACAAATGCAGATGGATCAATTGACAACGAAATTAAGCAAGCTCAGTCAAGTGACAAAACAGTTACAAGGAAAACTAAAAGGCCAGGAACAAGGAGCAAAGTGGATCAACAGACTAATAACTGATATGCTTGGATTAGCAAATCCAGAAATAAAGAGGAATTTGAAACTTATTGGTATTGGAACAGAAGCAAAACAGCTTTGGGCAGCAATAAAATCAATAATAAATAAAATCATGGACAATAAAGTACGAACCACAACCAAAGATCCAGAGGAATTATTGTTGATAATAAATCACTTAACGAAACGATCTGACGACCCAAATAGATATTTGGTAGGAATGGCCTATCTGATGTACAATACGATAGCGATATACAGAAAACGAACTCCAAGATACAACCCAAACGGATATGAATTCGCAATAACAGACATTATCAGGAAAGTAATTGAACCATTCATCCTGACTCAAGGCGGATGGCAAGCTTTTATAAATATGGTAAGTAAAGACGATCAAACTGAGATAATGCAAACAAAGTTGAAAGAGTTATTAACGGAATTCGAGACAACGATTAATGCAAGCGATCCAAAAACAGCCAGAAAAGGGATGAATACGATAATCACCACAATACTCATATGGATGATGTGCGTAAAAGGAGTAGAACCGTTTGTAGTATATGATTGTGATAATATAAAGATTGGTGATAAATACTCATTAAAAGAAACGGAAGAATGTAAAGCCGCAAATCCCGGTAGATTGCAGACAACGGCAACAGCAGTATCGTATAACGTATACCAAGAAGTAGACTTCATTAAAACGGAAATCAAAGAATGCTCTGTAACAAGAAAAATCGTGGCATTTCATTGCGGACATCACTCACATTCAACAATTATAGAAGCTGGAACGGAAACAACAGTGGTTTCGGTAACGCGGAACGAATGTGAAGAAGGATTCACAACGGGACGTATCTCAATAGCTGGACGAGTGAATCTAGCAGCCGAAGAAGGAAAGATTAAAACTATCCGAGTATACGCTGCGGGAAGAATAACGGCTGGAGACGGAACATGTCAAGGAGGAGAATACACCTTATTAAATCAACTAGTCAAAGGAGTAGTAGTGATTGAAAGCTATCAAGTAAAGTTAGAAAAATATCAAGGATATTTTGATCCAGACACGCAAGCAATGAAAAAGTACCCTCAATGCCTGGCAACAGATAGATCATGCAATACGGGAATGTCAACAATCGTATATCACGCCGATACCAGAACTTGTAGACTCACCTTATTGAAAAGCGCAATATTTGACGAAGTGCAAGGACAAATGCACAGAGAAACCGAAACTAACACGCAAAAAAGCGCATTAGATGAATTACGGAGAACCGGAAGAATCGGAAAACCAACAATTACCACGACTATCGGATCAGAGGTCACGCCAACGGTAGTAATATCAACTGACACTACAATCGGAATGAGATTCATAAAAGGACGAATGGTGAGCAAATGTGACGAAATGGTAGCTAGTACAAATTATAAAGGGATATTCTTATCACGAACGGCAATACCGAACGCAAAAGCGCAAATAGACCCCAAAGATGTGAAATTATATCTATATATAAATAACAAGATGGATTTCCTATATCACAAAGGATTGGCGTCAACAGAGAAAATATATTACGATTTAGTTAAAAATGACTGTATTTTGAACAGAGAAATATTGAAAACAAAGTTAGCAATGGCAATCACGAATCCAGATAACGCAATTCCACTATTACCACTCCAAGAAGGATACTTTGGAAGAATCGTTGGAGAAGTTATGTATACATACAAATGTGAAAAGACAATTGCAAAACTGCCAGAAAATTCAACAATTCCAAGAGATAAATGCATAAATGAATTAGAAATAATGCATAAAGGAAAAATTAGATTCGCTCAACCAGTAACAAGGATGATAAATCCAGAGAAATTCGTACCTAATATGTTCAGTTGTAGTAATGTATATGGACCATTATTCGAAATAAGAGATGGAAGTTGGCTGCAATTTCCAACTCGAGTAATAGTAGCACCGCCAAAAATATTCGGACTTACAGAATTGGCTAGCGAAGCGGAATTCAAACCAGTAGATATATCACAGAGTGGGATATACCAAACAAAAGATCTGGAATGAGCCAGAGAACATTTATTATTCCCAGCACAAAGGCAAGCAATATTATCCAATATTGTGACAATAACGGGAGGTAACAACTATGGAGAGAAACCCAACTACGAATTGTTATTATCACCAGATCATTTTCAACACGCAACAGCAAATATGATGAAAGCCATGTGGGGAAGATTCTTAATCTTCGGACAAATGATGGCAGGAATTTTAGGGATAATCCTTATCATTCAAATCGTAAGGGTGATTTTAACACAAATGTTAGCATGTTTCGATATTTACAAAAGAGAAAGAAAAATCAACTGGAAAATGGCAATCGGATTCTTACGTTCTTTTAGCAAAGACAATGGTGTTACACGGACACTCAAAAGATATCCACAAGATAAAGGCTAGTAGGAATTCTAAAAAATGATGTATGATGAAGAAGTTGGATCGAAAATCAAAGCAATTATGAGAATTGAAGCATAGAAAACCAGAATGAAGCGACAAAAGACGAGTGAAACTGGAAACGAATGGATAATTTCAGAGATGGATAGCAGTGATAACAGCGCAACGACGAAAATCAAGGAGGAACGCAGATGCTAACTCAGAGAACTCAAACAATGGAAATCGAAAAGACAAAGACATAGTTGACATTATAAAACATCCACCACCAGTTATATGGTGTCTAAACGAAGACACAATCAGTAGAGAGAAACGCACCGCAGTAGAACGACACGTACCAATACAAGACCAACAACACTACGAAACATTTATCCGACACCATACGAACCAATTGCAGACTTAGTACAGAACCAGCCAAAGATCGAAAAGTGTGGATCAAGATCCAGAAACACGAACTATAGCTATGTTGCAAGCATTAGCTTGGACCAAACTAACGGTACCCATAGAGATAAATGGGGTAAGAATAAGCAATGATCGATACCGGGCAAATATTTCAGCAATAAAAATGGATAAAATAAGGAAGATTGGTGGCCATGTATAGAAGAAGCTAACATGGATGTGATAACGTGCAGTAAAGAATCGGTCGCAGTCATCGGAAAATATGGTCGATAATCGAAAATATAAAAAATGTAAAATAACACGTACTGTAGCAGTTCATCAGGAGATTGGAGCGCAGTTGCATAATTGGAGAACAGATCTCATGGCCGCAAATTAATTAAAAGAGGTTTAATATAGATTCTAGGATCAATGGAGTTGAAGGATAAAACCGGACGATATGTATGTTGAAATCAGAAGTGAGATTCTCAGAGAAAATAGTAGTGCAGGGGCACACAAATGATTTTGTTACGTAAAAGTGAATGAGGAACCAGAGTGAGAAATGATTTTTCGAAACCTATCACAAATTTGAGAAAAAGAAAGAACTGCATTAGCCAGAGAATAGTGTATGTAAACGATAACAGTGAATTCCAAATCAACATTACAAATTTTGATTGAGGAAGATAAAGTCTTTACGAAAAGAACGATTGGGAAAACCTAACACCAATGATGGACATTGAAACTTCCAAAACAAAACACCGAAGGAACTGAGGAAGAATTATGGACAATCGACAGTCAAGCTACGAAACGAAACGAAAAAAGAGCAATTACAAAAAAACTATACTAACGAAATTAAGGATATATTTTGCAGCAATCTGACTTAGAAGCCTCGTACAAGCGAATGTGAACGCAACATACGATACCATTAACAGATGAATACCCCAATAACACTACGGCCATATGGTTGCAGAAGCAAAAAAATCAGTAGGCAGAAAAAGAAGTCCAAAAGATGTTAGACGCAGAGTAATCGAACGAGTTGCTCGCGCATGGGCAATTTCCAGTAGTTATGGTAAAGAAAAAAGACGGAAATCACAACGGTCTGTATAGATTATCGACGACTCAACGCGTAACAAAACGAGATACATACCCGTTTACCGGATATAAATGAGATGTTACAAACATTTACACGGAGCAAGCTTTATTTTTTACATCGCTAGATTTACAAAGTGGTTATTGGAATAAAGGTCAAGGGAGTTGAGGACAGAGGAAACTGCCTTTACCATTTGGAAAGATTATATCAATTCAAGAAAATGCCTTTTCGGTTACTAACGCACCAGCTTCATTCCAGAGATGTATGAACTTTGTAACTCATGGCATCAAAACAGTGATGGTATATATTGATGATTTTATTAATTTATTCTAGCACTCGAGCAGCATTTAAAAGATATCCGTATGTATTCGTTCGAACTAAGAACTGAAATTAAAATTAAAACCTCCAAATGCGATTGGGAAGGAAAAAGTTACTTCTTAGGACACATCGTGTCCAGCAAAAGGTAAAGAACCAGATCCAAGAAACATTGGAAAAGATAAAAAAAATTGCCCTGTACAAGAAGTCACACAGTTGCAAAGAATTCTTAGGCTTATGTGGTACTACCGAAAGTTCATAAAGAGTTAATGTCAATCTATTGCAAAACCAATACAAGAATTACGCAAAAAAGATACCCCGTTTATATGGGAAAAGGAACACAAGCCTTTGAAACACTCAGAGACAAACTGATATCAGCACCAATAATCGTTAACACCCAGATTTTAAGAAAACCATTTTTGTTAGCGAAACAGACGCAAGTGAATTATGCCATCTGGTGCAGTCTAGGACAATGGATGATGAGAAAAGAGACGAGTTATTGGATATTACAGTCGAACATTCAAGAAACATGAAAGAATTACTCGCTGACTGAAAGAGGGCATTAGCAATAATCCAAGCTATTAACATTCAAATATTATTATGGGGTCCCAGAGATATATATACATATACAGATCACCAACCATGGTATGGTTAGGCAACACAAGAAGCCTCGAGTAGATTAATGAGATGGGCAATGCAGTTACAAAGAATACTCGCCGTATATAAAATTCAAATCAGGAAAAGCCAACGTAACGCAGATTGTATGTCAAGATTTGTATTTGAAGAACTAATGATAGGATGTAAGACGAATATGCATGAATCATCGCAGAAGATATAGTTTACAAAACTGAGAAATGAAGCAAAGGAAAAGACGAGGAGTTAAAAACAATTAATCGAATTTATATAACTAATGAGATGAAAATTCTTCGACAAACACAGTAAACTAAGAGAGGCACATGGAAAAGGCATAGACTCGATATACAAATAGAGAAATGGATGGTTATTATTGATGGATGCGAGAAACGACTTATGTGTTTAACCAGAAAAGTAGACGAAAAAGAGGTACTAATGCAATACCACGATGGAAAACTTGGAAGGACACATGTCAGCAAAAAAGACGGAAGCAATATTACGTCAAAAATATTATTGGCCAAATTCGGAGAGGACGGTAAGGATGGTAAAGAATTGTCTAATATGCGCAACAAGAAAAAGCACAGGAAGCAAATTGAAAGCACACCGCTAAAGCCAATGCAATCCACCAGAACCAATTGACGATGATCGCAATGTTTGATGTAGTTAGGACCATTCTCCACCAGAAAACCAACGATGGAAAATATCTACATATTATGTAGTGAAAGTTATTATCAAATACCCGGAAAGCATTCGCGATACAAGATCAAAAGGCTAGAACAATACGGAGAATCCTAGTAGAGGAATATGCTGTAGATACGGAAACACCCAAACAGATCCTATACCGGGGATTCAGGAACCACTTTATGAGCGAAATAATAGACGAAGTAACAAACTACTTCAAATTGCGAGTTGAGAACATCGCCTACCACCCGCAAACAAATGGGCAAACCGAAGATTCAATGGCATATTAATCGAAATGATGTCAAATTCGTAAGCAGACACCAAAAAGATTGGGAACAGATATATAAATCTATGCCTTATGGCTTATAGGAATGTCAATCTTTCACAACAAAAAATGAGCCATTCAATATTAATGTACGGTAGAGAATGCAACATGCCGATAGACTTGGAAATATCACCACCGATTATCACAAGTACATGGAATTGATGATTACGTAACAGGATTTAAAGAGCGGATGCAAAGAGATCTGGAAAACAGCAGGTATGAATATTAGATCAACCAAGAGAGCTATAAAGAACTACATGATAAAAAGCGAGACGTACGCGAGCATAACTTTTCAGGTTGAGATTTGTAATAATGCGCAACGCCAGAAATTAAATCCAGGAGTAGCCAGAAAAACTACAAAGTAAGTGTAAAGGACCATACGAAAATAATGTACGTAAACGAGACATGCTCGAGTTAATTGGTCAATAACCCACTCACTAGACCTATTTACGTGAACCGTGAGTAGAATGTAAAGCGATACCTAGAACGTAACAAAGGAAAAGAATCGAGGTATGCAAACTAGATCACAAACTCAACAAACTGAGTTAAAAACGGACTAACGATGAGTCCGAAAAATAAAAGCGACAGCAAATAATACCGTAAGAGGAAACCTAAACCGGATGAATCAAAATAACGCTAAACGCGAACCCAGGATAATGTAGACAAGATGGATGTAATAGTAAAACCATCAAGAATAATGCCAGAATGGGTCGAAGGAAAAGTATGATGAAAATATCAAGCAAAAGCAGTGGAAAATCGCCTATGGATTATGGCTAAGGAGCTAGAAGCCCACCAGAAATGAACCGTATCAAAGAAAGTATACCCATGATCTTCACCATGGCAGATGTAGAGGGTAACGTACCTTTACTATTGCAGTACAAACCAGAAACAACTCAAAGGATAAATGGAATCTAATCCAACTTATGCGAAATGCGGACACGCCTAAATATACCAAACGAAGAGGGACAAACAAACCATTAATGTTCGCAGTTGCAGCAGATGCTTCTACAACAGTTCTGAAGAATTTACTAAAAAGGATCATCGTTTAAAAAGAAAAAGACAATGGAGAAAATAATGTATTAATTATGCACTGAAATCCAGAACAAGCAAGTTGCAATAAAATTATAACGCAGTAAATGCGACAATTAGAGAAAGAAGAAATGATGGGCCAAAACAATCCAAACATTATGGGAAGGCCATCGACGCCAAACAAGACGAAAGAAACAGCCAATCTGATGAAATGGATCCTACGAAGGTTCACCACTCAAAGTATTCAATGTAAACTATATGGTAGAAACAGAAACGTTCTATTAAAAGAAACAATATATGCTCAACTAATCCATTCCCAAAACGATAAAAGAATGTTGAAATGGGAAGGATTGAAATCTTTACAATCATCCAAAAGAAGCAATAACGAATTGGAGACAGAAAAAAACAACTATTGATGAAATACACAGATGGGCTATCGAAAGCAAATAAGAATTTCAAGCAAGCAAACAAGAGATAAAGAGATGGACGATATAAAGCGAGAATAAATAAAAGTATACGAGAAATAATCGAAAATAATAAATTGTCGAGACGACATTTCAAAAGGAAACCCCGATGGAAATATAATGGAGGAGGAAGCGATGACAACAGCAAAAACCAAGATGACCAAAATAACTAGAGACGAATAAATCGCACAACAAAGAGAAAAGCAATCATCCAACAAGGAACGTCAAGAATCGAACCAACAACAACGAGAGAAAACGAACAAAGGATGACGTTTACTACGTACAACAAAGAAAAAATAAAAACGCGACGCGACCCTGCCTACAGAAAATAATATATTAATCACGTGCCATCAAAGTTAACGGAAGCCGACGAAAACATCACAAAGGAATAAAATCGTTCGAATACGAAACAATAACGAGAAAGGAATCTAAGTAAAGAATAATGCTTAACAACTGACGATGAACACAAGCATGAATTGCCAAATTCGATTCCATGGAAAACCAGAAAGATGGAAATACGATCCGGAAAACTCATCATCATGTCAGACCACAATAGATGTATTGTAAGATGGCTACGAAGACAGGAATGTAAAATCCAAGTAAGCCAGGATAAGCAAATTGCGATTGAATACGAGGATAGAAACAATCGAATCAAGTATGTATACAAAATAAAATTAATCGATTGTCGGAAAATGAATATGAAAGCAGGAAAGAAATGCGAATGAGAAATAGTCTAAGAGGGCATGCAGAATATATAATATGAGCTAATAACGACAATAATAATAATTGCACACTAGTCAAAACCCGGGAGAAAAATTCACAACACAAAGGAAAGAGCCATATCAACCGTCGAATACGAGAAAACAAAGAAATAATTAATAAAAGTAAGAAGCAGACCCGAAGAAGCGGAGAAGAGATAATAGTCGATAATACGGGTGAAGAACCATTACAAAAGTCTGTGGTATTCGAAACTAAAAAAAGAGCGGAACGATAAATGAAGAATGCAAATGTCAGTCAAAACGATGATATCAACAAAATCAAAAAATAACGTAATCCACAAAAAGAAAACGTGGAAAGTATATAGTACCACGTTCAGAAAGGAAGAGATGATTACTGGAATCAATAGCAGAAGTCACTAGAAGCATTACGAACAAACGTCCAGAAAAAGAAACAAAGAGGAACCGTACCACCGCCAGAAATCGAGAAGTAAAGCCAGTATAATAAACATAGAGTCAATGCAGCAATGAAAAAGATATTAATTGAGAATACAGGTGAAAACCTATCACATAAAAATCTTGTGTTATACACGAACCCAAAGGGACGAAACAGTAAACAAAAGAATCAATGCGAAACAGCAAAACTACAAAGAAACAAAAGTATCGTATCCCAACGAAAAGAAAACTCGGAAAATATGTAAATATATCCAAAAAAGGAACCCACGAACATTGGAGAACGATAACAAAGAACACCCAAGTCAATGCGAACAGACCAAACCTATAACAAACAATCTGAGAGA